>JAJPUD010020259.1:0-25029 GCA_023553655.1 Myrmecobius fasciatus | reverse complement strand
ACAGCAACAAGACTATATGATGATCAATTTTGATGGACATGGTTCTCAACAATGATGTGATTCAAACCAGTTCCTATTGTTCAGTGATGAAGATAGTCATATACATCCAGAGAGAGGCCTGTGGGAACTGAGTGTGAACCACAACACAGCATTTTAACGCTTTCTGTGAATATTTCCATGCATTTTGTTTTCCTTCTTAGGTTGTTTTTTTCTTCTTCTCTTTCTAGATCTGATGTTTCTTGTGCAGTAAGATAACTGTATAGATATGTATACATGTATTGTATTTGTCATATAATTTATCCTATTTAGCATGTATTAGATTACCTGTCATCTAGGGGTGGGGGTGGGGGAAGGAGGGGAAAAGCTTGGGAAAAAAAAGTTTTTGCAAAGGTCAATGTAGAAAAATCACTCATATGTTTTGTAAATAAAAAGCTTTATATAAAAAAACAGATTAATAGGAGAGGAAATAAAATACTTAAATAGTCCCATTTTAGAAAAGGAAATTGAACAAGCCACCAATGAACTCCCAAAGAAAAAATCTCCAAGTCTAGATGGATTTACAAGTGAATTCTACCAAACATTTAAAGAACAATTAATTCTAATACTATATAAACTATTTGGAAAAATAGGCAAAGAAGGAGTCCTACCAAATTCCTTCTGTGCTACAAATATGTCAGTGATATCTAATCTAGGAAGGGCCAAAACAGAGAAAGAAAATTATAGACCAATTTCTCTAATGAATATTGATACAAAGATTTTAAATAAAACATTAACAAATAAATTACAGCAATTTATGAAGATAATACATTATAACCAGGTAGGATTTATACCAGGAATGCATGGCTGGTTCAATCTTAAGGAAATTATTGGCATGATTGACAATAACAAAACTAATAGAAATTATATGATTATCTCAATAAATTCAGAAAAAGCTTTTGACAACAAATAGCACCTGTGCCCACTAAAAATACTAGAGAGCACAGGAATAAGTGGAGCTTTCTTTAAAAAATGATAAGTACTATCTATCAGTATATATTATGTGTAATGGGGACAAGTTAAAAATATTCCCAATAAGCTTAGGAGTGAAACAAGCATGCCTATTATTGCCACTATTATTCAATATTGTACTAGAAATATTAGCTTTGGTAATAAGAAAAATAAATTGAAGGAATTAGAAAAGGCAATGAAAAAATTAAATTCATTCTTTGTAGATGATATGATAGTATACTTAGAGAGTCCTGGAGAATAAACTACAAAAGTATTTGAATCAATTTACACCTTTGGCAAAGTCACAGGATATAAAATAAGCCAAAATGAATCTTCAGCATTTCTATATATTACCAAAAAAGCCCAGCAAAACCTTTATGAAGACAATAGAAAAAAGTTGAAGCAAGTAAACAAAATATAGGCTCAAATACAATGAATAAATACTATAGTATGTAATTGAAGTCAACAAATATGTATTGTGTACTTTCTATGTGCCAAGCACAGTGCTAAGGGATGGGAATACAAAGCAAAAGGGGAGAAAGCATTTTCTCTTTTCCAAGAGCTCAGAGTCTAGAACAACATACAAACAACTATATACAAATGATATATCTACAAAAAAATCTAGGAAAGGAATGCATTAACATCAAGGAGGATCAGGAATATATATATTTTAAAAAAGGAGAAATCTCAAGATAAAGAATTCTGCAGTCACAACCATTACATATTTAAAAGAGAAAATGAATCTCCAGGGTGATTTAGAAGTAAAAGAGGAGATATGAAGTAAAGTCTGTCTTTCATAATGTTGAAAATATCATTGAAAGTACAATTTTAAAAGAAAAACATCAGAATAGAAACTCAGAAATAAAAACAGAGGGTTAAATCTCAGTGAAACAAAGTAAACTTTGAGAAGTAAAACATCTGAGGAAAAAAGATGCAAAATGGAAGAAAAAAGAAAAGGAAAAAGTTTAAGTGGCAAAACTGGAAAAATACTTTAGATTTCTACAAACAAGAAGGAATAGTAACAATAATAATGACTGACATTTATGTAAAATCTTATTGCAAGGCATATATACATATACATATGTATATATATATATATAATCATGATTGTTTCTCATCACAATTCTGTAAAATAAATGCTACAAATATTATTAAACCACTTTAACAGATGAGTGAACAGGGTCTGAGATAGGTTAAATGACTTAACCAGTACCATACAACTAGGAAATGTCAGAATAGCATTTATACTCAAGTATTCCTGATTCCAAGTCTAACATTTGATACACTACACTCAAAGGAAACAACTTGGTAACCTAGAAAGAATATACAATATTGATAGAGAGGAACCCTAAGTTTATCTCACTCAGAAGTATAGTCACTAAAAACCAGAACTTCGGTCAAGAAAAAAAGAGTTTTTACAAACAGGATGAAGTAATTTACATGGAAAAAAAAGAAAAAGTGTGAATTATGTGAGACTATTCAATGATAATAAGATATGAAATAAAAAATTGAATATGGCATACTAAAAAGCAAGAGAAATAAATCAGGAATTTAAAATGACCAATCTTCCAAAATTTAATATAGTCTCTCAAGAGAAAAGAGGTCAGAAAATTTTATTCTTTCCTATTGAGAAATGCAGATGTCAGAAGGATTTTTGACATGCAAATTAAGCAAGTAAGTAGGATTTACTTTTCTTTTCTTTTTGCCAGAACTCTGATTCCATCGGTGTAGAAAGCTCCTGGTGAGTACTTGCTTCTATCAGTGCAATGCAACACCTTTTCAGAAAATTATAGTTTAAAAGGATTGTTTTAGGACTATCAAATTAAATAATGTATAAAGAGTTAGATAATCTTTATGTCATAGATAAGACTTGAACCCAGTTCTTCCTAACTCTGAAGCTAACTTTCTCTCCACTATACTATGCTGATTTTCTGAAAGTAAAATATAACAAATAAATGTATTTTAAGGTGGTAACAAATATTTAATTTCTTCATAAGCCAACAGGCTTATAATGAACAAAGTTCAATGATTACATGTTTAAGGAAAGTAAAGTACTACTGTTTTTAAGTCACAATTGGTACACAGCTCATTAAAAACACAAGTCAACAATTTGAGGGAAAAGTCCTTAAAAACAGAGTGGATACAACTAGGTCATTTGGTGAGATGAAGAAGGACAGAAGTAAAATATTATTTTTTTATATCAGACACTACAAATCAAGACCAATTCAAAAGAAAGGTGTGGTAGGTTGGGAAAAACAGATAATTCCTAAACTATATACTTATCTAGGCTACAGAGACTGGGGTAAATATGTGTGTGAGTATGTTCTATCAGTAAAAGTTCATCTGTCTGATGGTGAAAGAAGACAGGAAGAGTAAGAATTAGATTGTACAAAGCACAATAATCTTTATCTGTGTTTGGTTTACGTGTGGTAGGAGGAAGGGTGGGGGTGACATGGAGGAATTATATTAATCTGGGAAATAAGATTGAACAACCAAAAACAAATCCAAAATAGCTAGTATAATGCATTGCACTTGTGCTTGTGCTTGTGATGATGATGATGAAGATATAAGGGGATCTGATGGAAAGAAAAATTGTCAGACTGCCAAATAATGATGTTGAATGATCTAATTTCAGAAAAGAAAATAGTACTAGCTTCAAAAGAATTACCAATGAAAAAAATTCTCAACCTGATGGATTCACAAGAGAATTCTACCAAAACCTTTTTTTCTATCAAACTCTTAAAAAAATCCGTACCAATATCAAACAAATTATTTAGAAAAATTGAGAAGAAAGTGCACACTATCATTTGCAAAACAAATATTGTTCTAATATCTAAACTAGGAAAGGATAAAACACAAAAAGACAACTGTGGGCCAATATCATTTCTGAATATTGATTTTTAAATGTTAAATAAAAGCATGTCAAACAAAGTTTAGTGATACCTTCAAGAAATCATTCATCATGACCAAATTGGATTATACAAAAGACAAAAACATAATTCAGTATTATGAAAACAATAATCATTATAATTGTATTAAGAACTTTTAAAATTCCAAACCATGCAATTACCTCAATAAATGCAAGAAAAACCTTTGATAAAGTATAATACTTATTTATGCTAAAATCCTACAAGTGTAGACATAGAGAGACTTTTTATTTTTTGCTGAGGCAATTGGGGTTAAGTGGCTTGCCCAAGGTCACACAGCTAGGAAGTGTTAAGTGTCTGAGGCCAGATTTGAACTCAGGTTTTCCTGACTTCAGGGCTGGTGCTCTATCCACTGCACCACCTAGCTGCCCCAAGACTTCTTAAAAATATCATAAAAAGCATATATCTAAAATCAAAAGTAAGCATCCTTTGCAATGAGATACAATAAAAATTTCCCCAATAAATACAAGAGTAAAGCAAAGATTCCTACTCTACCCACCATTATTTGCCATAGTTCTGGAAATGCTAGCAACAACAATAAAACAAGAGAAAGAAATTAAAGGAATAAAGACAGGTAAAGAGGAGATGAAGCTATCCCTCCTACTTGATAATCTACTTTTAAAAAAACTAGGGAATCAGAAGATATATTAATTGAGATAATAATTTCAATAAGTTGCAGAATATAAAACAAATTCTCAAAAGTCAGCCTCATTTCTATAATAATAATAAAATCCAAAAGGCAATAAGAGAAAGGGAAATCTCATTTGAAATAACTATAAGACACTTAATACTTACTAGCTGTGTGACTCTAGATTTAACTCCAAATGCCTCAAAAAATGCTTCTTAAAAAAGAAAGAATAACATAGTCAGTGCTCAAGTTAGGATCATACCAATATAATAAAAATGGTAACATTACCAAAATAAATTTACATTTAATTTTATCATATTTTCAAAGAGATACTTTATAGAACTCAATAAAATAATAATAAAATCCATTTGGAAAAATAAGATTATCAAGAGAAATGATGATAAAAGATAGGATAAAGAGGGGATGGTACTTTCAGACCTCAAACTACATTATAAAGCAGTAGTCATCAAAACTATTGACACTGGTTAAAAAGGCTAAACAAAGGAGAAGAAAAATGGAACTCAATAACCCATAGTACAATAAATGGGAAAACATATTACTTCCTACTTGATAAAAACTGCTGGGAAAGCGAGAATGTAATCTGATCAAAATCAGGTTTAAAATCAACACCTTATCCTATATTCTATAATATATTTTAACTAAACATATAATCTTAATATTAAAGATCACACTACAAAAAATTAAAAGAGATTATATAATATACCTCTCACAGCTCTAGAGGTATATTCTTTACTAAACAAAGAATAGAGAGAATTACAAAAAATGAAACAGGTAACTCTGATTATGTGAAATTAAAAAAACTCATGCACAAACAAAATCAATGCATTCAAGAAAATAAAGGAAGCATTCAAAGAAAAAAATGTATCTGACTTATCTGCTACAGGTTTGGTATTCAAAATAATATAGAGTTAACAGATGTATCTGTGCTTGTGTATATGTATGTGTGTATTCATAACCTGAAAGCCATTTCCCAATACTTATATAATCAAAGGATATTAACAAAGAATACTCAAAAGAACATTTAATCTGTTGACAATCATATGAAAGAATGGTATAAATCACTAATAAGAAAAATGAGGTTTCACCTCACATTCTGAAAATAGTAAAAAAAAATAGTAAAAGATGGAAATAGTTAATGATGGATAAGTGGGGAGATATGAACACTGGTACATTTTTGATAAAGCTGCATATCAATGTAACCATTTTAGAAAGCAATTCAAAATTTAGCAAATAAAATTATTAAATGCCCATATCTTTTCCTCCAGAAATTTCATTACTAGGCTTATACCTCTACGAGGTCAATGATAAGAAAAAAGCTCTCATATACACCAAAATATTTATAGTAGCATTTTTTGTGATAGCAAAAATTAAAAACAAAATATATGCCCATTGATTGGGTGATGCCTAAACAAATTATGTATGTAAATATAATGGGATGTTATTGTATTATAAGAAATGATAAACATGATGAATACAGAGAAACAAATCTCTGAATGAACTAATGTGGAATGAAATAAGCAGAGTCAAGAAAACAATATACACAATGACAACAACAAAGTAAATAGAGCAAATCTCCACCCCAAAATTAAAGTGAATACTGTAAAATTATAATGAATGAGTATGGATCAAAAGAAGAGATATGAAAAGATACATCACTTTGCAGAGATGGGAGGTTCACAAGTATTTTACACAATACATTTATTTCCAGACTTTTTTTTTGGTGTACTGACCAGTCACAGTGATTTTATCTTCTTTTTCTTTTCTTTTTTGGTATTTTAAAAAAAAAATATTACTTGTTTTATAGAATGACTCTTTGAGATGGGGAAAGAAAGGGATTTGGGGAAAATTTATAGTGATATAAAATAAACAGATGTTAATGGAATTTTATTTTAAAAAATATGTGTACCAAATGACACAGTAACCAATTTCTTTTTGTGAAAAATTTATCATTGTATTATTTGTGGCAGCCCTTTTTGTAGTGGCTAGAAACTGGAAACTGAAGGGATGCCCATCAATTGGAGAGTGGCTGAATAAGTTATGGTATATGAATGTTATGGAATATTATTGTTCTGTAAGAAACGACCAGCAGGACGATTTCAGAGAGGCCTGGAGGGACTTGCATGAACTGATGCTGAGTGAAACGAGCAGAACCAGGAGATCATCATACACAGCAACAACAGTATTACATGATGATCAATTCTGATGGAAATGGCTCTCTGCAACAAAGAATTGTCTCAAACCAGTTCCAATTGTTCACTGAAGAAAACCGCATACACCCAGAAAGAGGGACATGAAATATGGACCACAACGTAACATTTTCATGATCTCTATTGACATTTGCTTGCATTGTATTGCCTTTCTCTGATTCTTTTTTTTTCTTGTAGATAGGATTTTTCTTGCATAACTTCTCAAGCATTTCAACATTATTAACATGTAGTGGACTTCCTGCCATCTGGGGGAAGGGAGGGGACTGGGGGCAAAATTTGTATTGGAAAACTTTGTAAAGATCAAGGTTGGGGAACTACCCATACATATGTTATACACATAAAAAGCTTAAAATAAAAAAAATTTAAAAAAAAGAAAAATTTATCATTGTATTAACAAGGCCAATAGGTTATTAAATTTAAAATGATAGTCATTTGGTCATCTCTTTTAGACCAAAGATAATCAGAACAAAGACAAACACTTCATCAAATGTTTCCTTGGACTTATGAGAGGAAGACAATGTGAAAGGAAAAATGGAAAAATGGATGGTGCTTAACAAAAATCAAAGGGGATAATCTCCTTGCATAATATTGACAAAATCAAAGAGGTCACTCTCCTTTGATTAGTAGACCTTATAGGAAAAAAAATATTTAAAGGGGAAAAGTAGATGTCTCCCTTCCTGTAGAAACATCTGATGCAGTCCTGTGGCTCTGGTGTAGTCTGTTCTCCAGTTCAGGTCATTTGTAGAAGTTTCTTACAAAATTGGTCTCATAGAATCTTCTAATTTACTTTGCTAATAAACAACTGAGATAATGAAAGTTAGATGATAAAAGCTGTCTTTTCAAATTTGGAACCTGTTAGACCAGGGAATTCATATTTTTAACTATCATCTATATCACCCATATTCATCACCAACATCACCTATCTCTATATCTACAAACAGAAATTAAAAGCCAATTTTATAAGATGGATTCCAAGAAAAAAAAAGAATTAATCTAAAATTCCCAAATTTATCTAAAGTTAACAAAAGATTCTGGGATGTATGCACAAATACATTAATAAATTTTTAAGTAAGCTTAAAACAGTGTACATATAATTTACAATAAAACATTTAACTTCTAATTCGATTCAAATAAATGACTCCTTAACAAAAGTATTCATTACATCTTCAAGATATCTATTCCTTTCCTTAATAAAGAACAGACAGTTCACATATTAACTAAAAGAATATCCTGGCTTCACAAACTTAGTGTATAATTATTTGCTTAATTATTCCCATAGCATTGAGAAATAAATTAGAGGATCTTTAACTTAACTAGAAATATATACCTGGTATGCCTGCATCTTACTATATACTAAGTTAAATGCACTCCTTAAATTAGCTTATATAAAGATTGTTGTCCAACTGTCATCCAACATAATTATAGAAACTTGCCATAACAAAACAGGGATATATGGGAAATTATTCTCTTATTTTTGTGTCAATTCCAAGCCAAAATGTACATGGACATGCATAAGTCAGGTGGGATAGTTTCCATTCAAGAAATATCATGTTGGGAAAATTGATCAGGAGAATCCTAACTTGGTCCATGCCAATAGTTGTTCTACTCTTTCCCTATGAAAGTTTCCAGCTACAGGAATATGCAAATAAAACAGTAAAACCTCATAGAGGTGCTGGTATCATGAATCATGTCTTGATGATTATACCTGATATAATCAGAGGAGCCAATTTCTTAAAGAAAAAAAAAACTACTATAAATGAGAGAAAAGAGCTAGTGAGTGTCTAAGGCTGAATTTGAACTCAGGTCTTCCTGACTCCAAATCCACTACACTATCAATGGCACCATCTAGATGTCAAAGAAAGATAGACAGAACTGTCTGTACTTCCCTAAACAAAAAGTTCATTTAATAAACTTAATCTATACTTAATATAGATAAAATTATCATAATAACTAAACTTAATAAATCTATAAAGACTTCTCAAAGCACATCTTTTAAAAATATATACATACCTTGTAGGCTTTATAGAAATTATATAAAATTTCAGCATATATCAGGATGCATGAATGCAAAAAGGCAGAAGTTATAAGCCCAGCACTCACAGATAATAGCATAGCACTCATTCAGACCACATAATCAATAAAGAAAATATAAGCAGATGATGAAAATATAAATCAAAGCTTAATAATGACAACCTAAATGGGTCCAAAAATAAAAAAAACAAAGAATTATAATAAAAGAGAATGGTAATAATGAAACAACATTCTAAAATATATTGGATGTACCTAAAGGTAGAGAAAAATGTATATCGTTGAACTTTTATATTAACAAAGGACAATAAGAAATGACTATTGAGTTGAATATGCAATGTTTCTAAATCTAAGAAACCAATAAATTAAGAATTCCAAAACAATAACAAGCTTTTTTAAATTAAAGGGGAGAAAAAGAATTGAAATTTCATAAAACAAAAAGCTATGTTAAAAGAAAATAAAATCAAAAAGACATCTAATTTGATCAAAGGGAGAGAAACCAAATTAGCAAAATGAAAAGGTGCTTTCACAATAAATAGAGAGAAAATACAGATAGTTATCAGACACTATTATAATTAATTGTTTGGACCAAAAAAATCTAAAAACAAATGAAATAACTGAATATATATAAATATAAGATATCAAAATTAACTAGAAATAAATAGTCAAAGTTAGGCATCTCAGAAATAAAAATTAAACACATGATAAATGAAATATCCTGAGGAAGAAAATTCCAAACCAGATGTTTGCAAGTCAATTCTAGCAAACATCTAATGTTTTAAAAATACTTATGATATATAAACTATATTTAAAAATAAAGAAATACAAGACTCTAACAAACTATCTCTGAGATAAAAATGGTTGGGATGAGGGATAATAAGAGATGAAGGATGAATAAAGATTTTTTCCAATGAAGGATAAATAAAAAGAAAGAAGATGCAAAATTGTATATAGTATCACTAATAAACATTGATATATAAAATATTTAATTAGCAAAGAAATTATAGCAGTATATTCCTCAAAGATATTCATTATTACCAAACTGGGTTCACACCAAATACACAAAGAAGATTCAACACTGAAAAAAACAGTCTAATGGTTTAAAGGAAAAAAAAAAGTAAATGTTCACATGAATACATCAAGAAATTTAGAAAAAGTATTTGCCAAAATTCTACCACTTTTATGTTTAAAAAAATTTTGAAGCATAGGTGTAAAAGAATTATTCCCTAAAATCATCAAAAATATAGATCCCAAATAAAGAACTAGCATTATTTGTCATGGAGAAACATTGGAAGTTTTCATAATTAGATGAGAAAGCAAGGATGTTCGCCAGCATCATTGTTTCTTTACACAGAGTTATAAACACTAGCTATAGCAATAAGAAAAGAAAAAATAAGTAAAAAAATATTAATAAAAAATGCAGGTGGGTCAAAATTATCTCTGCATATTATTTAATTATTTATTTTAGAAAAACCTGAAGAAACTATAAAAATTAATCAAGAAAATGATTAAAAAAAGCAAAATGAATTTACAAAAGCATTAACATTTAATATATTAAAAAAGAAACTAGAAGAATTAGAAAAAGAAATATCATTTAAAATAACCACAAAATGCATTAAATATGTAGGAGTGGCAGCCTGGCACAGAGGAAAGAAGAAATAGCCCCAGAATCAGGAAAACTCACAATAAAGATCCACTTCTGGTATATATTGGGAGGTCATTTAACTTTTCAATTCTTTGGACAACTTTCCAAGAATATTAGTCGTAAAGGACGTATTGAGCTATAATTAGTAGAGGGAATTTCCTTACCAAATATTTCCTATACCAGAAAATATGTCAATCTCAGCTGGGAGTTAAACTATTAAGACAATACATAAATACAACAAAAGTTTTCACAAAACTATAGGCAAACTTACAAAGGAGATAGTCAAAGAATGATACAGCACAAATTAATCTAAAAATGTATTGCTGAACCAATCAAATTATCAAGTAGTAGTAGCCAAAATAATAGCAAAATTCAAAAGGTAAAACAAATAAAGAATATCATAGGAATTAGTTGGAAGCAGGAATAAGAATTGAATTTAGCATTATTTAATCCCAACTCACATTTTAAAATAATAATCAAAAGTAGCTTATTCTAAATAAAAATATAAATATGCATCAGTATAATAAATTAGATAAGAAATATTTATAAAGAAATTTATACAGTAGTATACTCTTCATTAAACCCCAAAACACAAATATTGGGGGCAGAACTCCTTATTCAGTGAGAACTCTAAAGAAACTGGTTAGCATTTTGGCAAAAAAAAATAGATTTAGAACATCATCTTACAATTATGCAGCAACAATATTCAAATTTGTGACAACTAAATATGACAATTTATATGTAACGGTACAAAATTTGGAGAATTCAAAGAAATATGGGAAGTTCTATATGCTGTAATACAAAGGGAACAAAATTAAAAATAACATAATTATACAACTATATAAATGAAGACAACTTTAAAAAGCAGCAAAACTCCTTGGACAATATCTGATACTAATTTAAAATATACTCTCCTTTCCTTATTTTATAACAAAGACTACTAAAGTGTAATCTAAAATGCTGTATGAATTATCAATCAAAAATCACTCTCTTTTAAAATTTACTTATTTGGGGTTTCTATTTTGCAGGGCATTTAATGTTAATTCTGTTGGGGTTGCTTGGTGTATCAAGACAATAGCTTCAAATAGGAGGTTCAATATAGGTTCAAAAGGAGGAATTTTAAAAATTTAACCACCAGGTGGCACTGATAACCATTCAGTATGGAGTCCAACACTCACCCTAGTGGTTTGTATATGCCCTGCTGGTCTGGAAATATTAAAAAAAATAACAACAGTGGATATATTGTCCAGAGCTGGTGACTTTCTATCCCTCATCTCTGCTTCTCCATTTAGAGCTATACTACTAGCTAGGTAAAAGTGCTTGGATTTGCAGGTATACCAGCTTGAACTTATCTCTGAGCCTTCACTGGCTAGGTAGCCCCACCTCTTTTTGACCAAACTATGTGTCAATGAGCACAAGTCACATGATCTTGACATAATGGAATTCATTCCTTTTGAAAGCAGACACATATGGTGAAATGTGGCAGACAGTATTCTTTGTTCATGGAATCAATAAGTAATTATATTCACTTAATGACAAGAAAAATATAAAAATAAATAATGAACACCAACCAAAAAACTCTAAGCTGCTATTTTCCTTGATCCTAAAATTCTTCCCAGGGACAGGATTTATCTAGTCAAGAGGTCAATACAATATACATTTCAATACAATATATATTTTGAGTCCTCCTTTGAGCAAACAGAGCACAAAACCAAAATTGGTAGACACCATCAGATTTGCATTTCCCTTAGAATTAATCATCAAAGAAAGAGAAACTGTGTAGGTAATATCACATTTCATTGATGACATAGGGGCACAAAACATAAGATCTTATGTGGAGATAGAACTCAAAAGAGTTGGTGCTTTCCCATCTCATCTATCTTGTTGGCAAGAACTTTTGACCTCATCCAATTACAGCTAACCCATGGATGAGTGCATTGAGTAGCTGCCACCATCAAGGACCCAACACCATTGCAAGTCCCTTTCACTGCAACCTTGACCACTCCTTTTTTTCCTCATCATAGCTGTAGGGTCAGGTGGTATTGCATATAAAAACATAATGATGAAAAAGACAAATTTTCTCAGACTTTGGTTTAAATAGCAGGACTTGTTAAATCCATGCAGCTAAAGAATATTACTAGATGTAAACTCTAATTGGAAAGAAGAATTGATGTTGTTAATAAAAGATTTAAAATAAGATAGATATTTAATAAGTACATAGATACTTAGTAGGTAGGTAGATAGATAGCTAAATGGAGAGACAGTTAAATGATAGGTGATAGATAGGTAGGTAGGTAGCTAATAAGCAGGTAGATAAGTAGGTAAATAGATAGAAAAAAATAGGTATGGAAAAAAGGCAGGAAAAGACTGAAAAAACTATAAAAAGAACTCATTTCTATATGGCTTTACAATTTATAAAGTTCTTTATTTTTTATAAAGTTCAATCCAAGAGCATAGATAATATAAGTATCCTCATCCCCTTTTATAGATGCACAAATAGTTTAAGTAATTTGCACAAAAGTACTCATCACAAATTGTCACAGTGTCGTTTTAAAATATTTGAAAGGTGCATTAAACAAAGGGAGAAAAACTAATATTCTTTTATAAAGGCTATTACAATAGTACAAAAAGCTTAAAGTTTCAAACCCTGTTGCCACATCTCTCTTGCTGGATTAAAAAACCAATAGATCTAATTCATATCCTTCAATACTTTCTTTGACAGGATGCATCAGAGGTGGAAAGCAATGTTTTCCTTGGCCTACTGAGATCAGAAGTCTCACATTTTTCAAAATGCCCCTCCAAATACACCTATCAGTGTCTGACCCTGGCTTCCAGGTATTCTTCACATAGGAGACCTGAGCCTTGCAGCAAGTTTTCAAGAATCATAAGAAGCTTAGAATAAGTTACCATAGATGATGTTTGTGGAGGATACTACCATAGCTGAAAATAAAATTTATAGCCATGCTAAGTGCTACTGGCCTGTTAAAGGCTTATCCACATGATGTTCCTTCAGACACAGCTATACTTTCAAATTTTTTTTTTGCTTTCTATATTGTCAGGTTTATAGCATGGGTAATATACTGCAATTTAATTATATGCTGAACAAGACTGTCTTCAAAGAAAGGAGTTTCCTAATTTACTGTAGCTCTGCTCTTTAAAAAAAATGGAAATTTGGCTAGTGAGTTAGTTTCTATGAGAACACTTGCTGACTTTCTGGCAAGAGCATTGGTTTATTTATTGCTAGGATGTGGTATGAGAGTTTTACCAGAGGATTTCTTCTGTTCCTGCTATAGTCCATTGAAAAGATGTCTAAGACTAGAGTAATAATTGAAGAATATAATAATTCTGTGTTGTTCTATAGTTTACAAAGTATTTCATATGCATAATCTCATTTGACCTTCACAAAGAATAATATCTCTCTAAGGCTTGCAAAGCATTTTACATGCATTATTTTGTTTAATCTTTGCAAAGAATACTGGATTTGGATTTAGAAGACCCAGTTTCAAATCTCACCTCTGACACTTCTATGTAACCTTGAAAAATGTATGGACCTCAGTTTACCAATCTGTAAAATGGGGGGTTCAAACTAGAAGTTTTCTACATCTTTCATTCTCTGAAAAACCTCTAGAGGTACTCTTATAAATACCACTTTACAGATAGAGAAAGTGAAGTCCAATAAGGAGAAAAAATGAATTAGGAATATACAACTATTAAGTGTCTAAGATGGGATTCAAAGCCAGATCTCTCTGACTCTTAAATCCAGCACTTTTTCTGCTTAATGCCCAATATTGCCTCTTTGAATGTGAATGGAAGAGTATGTATGTACAAAGCATATTCTTTCCCTCTGATCAGAGGATTTCTTAGGCAGCTAGTTTCACAAACTGAATGAGTTTTCCTCTCTGTTTTCAACTTCAGATCCATCTAAAATGATTAAGTAAGCCAGCTATTAAAAGAAATCTTGTTTCTCTGTCTCTTTCTCTATTTCTCTGTTTCTGTGTCTGTCTGTCTCTCCCCCACCCCTATTTCTTTACTGTCTTTTCCTCTTTATGCTTCCATTCCAATACCTTTTCCCCTCTTTTCTTTTTCTCCAATACCTAGCCTATCTCAGATTGCAGAGCCCCAGCCTGCCCAGCCATCTCTACTTTTATGTTGTTCAGTTCCACAGTCACTGGTTACTTTGCTCCCATTGTTTCCATACAGGACCACACACTTGGGCAGGGCTCAGGTACCTCTCACTTCTAGGAGGCCTGTGGGAATCTCCCAGAAAGGAATGAAAAGGACAATAATTGAACAGGACTTAGGAAGGGGCAGTTAAATGTCAACCCCAATTAATGATAATGATAATTTAGAATTTACTTATAATTTCTATTATTAAAACATTGCCAAGAAGTTGGAACATGCTATTTGCAGAGCTCTAGTGCTGGCAAATGATGGTAACTTACTCTGGGGGCTATAGCTGAGTAGGGCGTGGAACCTTTGGAGGCAATGGCATGCTTCACACAGAGCTCTCTGTTATTAAAGCTTGTCCTGTCTGGTCAGGTGGGTCTGTGAATACAGACATGTTAATGTTCTCTATTACCTACTCCAGAACTGCTTTCAGGATGGTAACTCTTGGAGGAAAATAAAGACACTTTATTTATTCTTCCTATTACAAAAGACAGTTATTGGTTTCTTCCCTCCCACTTTGTTATACTTCCCCACTCCACCCCATCAAAAAAAAAAAGTAATGCAGCAAAGATATTCCTGCATCAATGAAATGGAGAATCCACCAAGTCAACAGAAATAACTCTAGTAACTTTGATAGTACAAATAATGAAGGGCCAAAGAGTCCTTCTTCTAGAACAGGGAATCTTAACCATTTCTGCACCAACATTTTTTAGTCTGGTGATTCCCACAGACCCCTTCTCAGAATAATGTTATTAAATGCATAAAATAATACATTTACAAAGAAAACTAGTTATAGTAAAGATGCAGGTACCAAAATATTTTAAAACAAGTTCACAAAAAGCATGTTAAAAAACTATATTTACATTTTGACTCAACCATTAGGTCTATATCTCAAGGAGATTTTTTTAAAGGACCAAAATGTACAAAAATATTCATTACAGCTCTGTGGTAGCAAATAATGTGAAACTAAGAGGATACCCTTCCACTGGGTTTTGATTGAACAAGTAATTTCAGAAAAAATTGGGAAGACTTCTACAAACTGATACAAAGTGAAGTAAGCTTGGAATATGATATATGGCCCACAGAGCATGACTAATTCCCTCCAAATAACCACAAAATATTTCTTCTATTGCATCATCTTTCATCCAATGATCAAAGCATTTTAGTTCTTTAGTATGAATAAGTTCATACTTTGTTTATATACTCTCTCACTCCTTTAGGCCCCTTTTAAAATTTGCTTAAATATTGTTATCTCCAACTCAAAATAACTTTTAAGAGGAAAAGAAAACCAAGCTTCCCTTCTCAGGGAAAAACAGTCTCTATAGAGCTTCCAGATCACATGGGGTTCTCTCTACAATGATAAGGGATTTAGGGCAACTGAAAGTCATGTCTCATCTGACAGATGATAAACCAAATTGTCCTAGATGAAATCTCTTCTCTGATTTTCTTTACCCCATAGGATAATCTAACTAGAGATCAAGGCACAAATTTTTAAGGGGTCTCTATACCAAAAGGCCACATAGTTCCCCAAAAGATCCTTGACAATAAGCAAGACAACTCAAATGCAGTTCTTAGGTCAACTCTCATTAGAACAAGAAGGTTAACGATAAAAATAAAAGAATTTCAGAAAAGCCCCAATGCTCCCCAAAAGGGATTAAATACTTTTAAATTGATTACTAAACTTTTAGGCCCATAGGCAAACCTTATCCTATGGACCTATAATCCATAAAGATTTCAGGAAAGCTGTCTGGACTCATATCATAAAGAAGTAAAGCAATACAGGTCTGTTTGAAAGAAAATGGAAGTTAGAGAGTGGGAAAAGAATATTTGTTAGCTAGGCACCATTACCTTGGGAGTACAAAATCTATACTTCTCATAAAAGCTGTAATACTCACTAAATATTGTGACAGAACAGATATTAGTAATATACCTTCAAATAATCAAAAGTTATCTTAAAGAAGTGGTCTGATTCATGAGGAAACCTGCTGGAAAATAGACTATCCAATTCACCCTAAAACAAAAGAAAAGGGGGAAATGATTTTCTTTTAGTTGGGAAAGGTTAAAAATTAGAGAAAGAGAAATGGTTGAGGGGGGAAATGTGCTAAATGAGATGATGAGAAAGAATCATGTAGAGGGAGGTAATCTTGTCAAGGAGAAAAGCTACTTCAGCATCATAGATGAGAATAAGAGAAGAGAAAGTGAGCAAAGAAATCAAGGAATCTTTGAAAGAATAAAAAGAGGAGATGAGTGAATTCAAGGGGAAAGTCCCTTTTCCTCTTAGTAGCAGTTGAAGTGAAATCCAATAATAGCACCCCACTGGAAATGTTTAGTAATTACTATTTGATTATGGGAAAGAATTCTGAAATTCTAATATAAAAGTTACTAAATGATATATATGCTATATTTGTAAGTATCATCTTGATGAATTCCCCACAGCTTTTCAAAAGTCTGCTATAATTCTCAATTGCCTCTTTAAAAAAGCTAATAACAGTCTTCAGTCATGTTCACCATGCCTCAACAAATAGAGTTATTGCAAAAGCCAAGTAAATGTGGAAGAGCAAATAGAGTGTGTTGGGCTCCAATTCAAGATAATTCAATTCAATTAAATTCAAATTCTCGCTTAGTCATTTCCTATCTGTTTAACCCTGAGCCAGTCATTTTAACTCTGTGTCCCTCAGTTTTCTCATTTGAAAAATGAGGAGATTGGAGTGACTTCTTGGGTGCCTTTTATCTCTAAATCTACAATTCTAAATATATTGTAGTTTATTACCTTGTCATTTTAATCTATTTCTGTACCTAAAAAGGCTTTTCTTTAACACAGAGAAAAACCTTTTTAACATCTACAGCTTATAATGAATTCACTATTTAACTGCCAGATCTTTGCTTACGCAATTTGTCTTCTCTGAAGACAAATTTTCATCTCTAAATCTATGATATTTAAATCTCTTTCTTCTCTAAATCTATGATTCTAAATATATATTGATCATTTATCAATTGGAGAATGATTTGTATTATTATAAATTTGAGTCAATTCTCTACATATTTTAAAAATGAGGCCTTTAGCAGAATCTTTGGATGTGAAAATCTTTCCTCAGTTTACTGCTTCCCTTCTAATCTTGTCTACATTTGGTTTTGTTTGGACAAAAACTTCTAAACTTAATATAATCAAAATTATTCATTTTGTGCAAATGAAGGTGGCCTAGTTGTACCAGGCCTAAAACTATATTATAAAGCAGCAGTCATCAAAACCATTTGGTAATAGCTAAGAAATAGAGTAGCTGAAAGATACATATGATGATCAGTTCTGATGGACATGGTTCTCTTCAACAATGAGATGTTTCAAACCAGTTCCAGTTGTTCAGTGATGAAGAAAGCCATATACACCTAGGGAGAGGCCTATGGGATCTGAGGGTGGGCCATGATTTTCCTTCTAATATTTTTTTTCTTACAGATCTGATTTTTCTTGTACAGCAAGATAACTGTATAAATTTGTATATACATAAAAACAAAAACAAAAACAAAAATGAAGGCTCAATAACAAAAGAAAAAAGAAATAGAGTAGTTGATCAGTGGAATAGGTTAGGTTCATAGGACAAAATAGTCAATGACTATAATAATCTAATGTTTGAAAAACCCAAGCACCCCAGCTTTTAGAATAAGAACTCACTATTTGACAAAAATTGCTGGGAAAATTAGAAATATATTGCAGAAATCAGGCATTGACCCACACCTAACACCCTATACCAAGATAAGAACAAAAAGGGTCCATGATTTAGACATAAAGAGGGCTATTATAAACAAATTAGAAAAAGAACAAAGGATAGTTTATCTCTCAGATCTGTAGAGATGGAAGGAATTTGTGGCCAAAGAAGAACTGGAGTACATTACTGAATGCAAAATGGATAATTTTGATTATATTAAGTTAAAAAGGTTTTGTACAAACAAAACCAATGCAGATATAATTAGAAGGGGAGCAATAAACTGGAGAAAAAATTTTACATTCAAGGGTTCTGATAAGGGCCTCATTTCTAAATTATATGGAGAATTGACTAAAATTTATAAGAATTCAAGTCATTCTCCAATTGATAAATGGTCAAAGGATATGAACAGACAATTTTCAGATGAAATTAAAACCATTTCTAGTCATATGAAAAAGTGCCCTAAATCATTATTGATCAGAGAAATTCAAATTAAGACAATTCTGAGGTAATACTACATATCTCTCAGATTGGCTAAAATTAGAGGAAAAGAGAATGAGGAATGTTGGAAGGGATGTGGGAAAATTGAGACACCAATACAATCAATCATTCTGGAGAGAAATTTGGAACTGTGCCCAAAGGGCTATCAAAAAGTGCATACCCTTTGATCCAGCAGTGGTTGTACTGGGCTTATAAACTAAAGAGATCATTAAAAAGAGAGAGACCCACATGTGCAAAAATGTTTGTAGCAGCCCTTTTTGTAGTGTCAAGAAACTGGAAACTTAGTGGATGCCCATTAATTGAAGAATGGCTGAACAAGTATGGAATGTTATTGTTCTATAAGAAAGAATCAGCAGGATGATTTCACAGAGGCCTGGAGAAACTTACATGAACTGACACTAAGTGAAAGGAGAAGAACCAGGAGATCATTATATACAGGAACAGCAAGATTATACAATGATATAACAATGAGGTGATTTAGACCAGCTCCAATGGTCTTGTGATGAAGAGAGCCATCTATACCCAGAGAGAAGACTGGAACTGAGTGTGGGTTACAATATTTTCCCTTTTTTGTTGTTTGCTTGCATTTTGTTTTCTTTCTCATTTTTTTTCCTTTTGAATCTGATTTTTCTTGTGAGCATGATATTTGTGGAAATATGTACAGAGGGAATTGCACATGTTTAACATATATTGGATCACTTGCCAATGTGGGAGAAAGGGGAAAAGGGAGGGAAAAAAATAGAACACAGGGTTTTGTAGGGGTGAATGTCAAAAATTATCCACATATATATATTGAAAATAAAAAGTTATAATTTAAAAAAATCCATTTTGCATTCCATATGTATTCTAATTCTTCTTTGGCTACAAATTCCTTCCTTCTCCACAGATCTATTGTAGACTATTCTTTGTTCTTCTAATTTGCTTATAGTATCACTCTTTATATCTAAATCATGAATTCATTTTGACCTTATCTTGGTGTAGGGTGTTAGATGTGGGTCAATGCCTAGTTTCTGCCATACTAAGTTCCAGTTTTCCCAGTTTTTGTCACATAGTAAGCTCTTATCCCAAAAGCTGGGGTCTTGAGGTTTATCAAACACTAGATTACTATAGTCATTGACTATTGTGTCTTGTGAACCTAACCTCTTCCACTGATCAACTACTCTATTTATTAGCCAGTACCAAATAGTTTTGATGACTGCTGCTTTATAATATAGTTTTAGATCTGGTACAACTAGACCACTTTCATTTTCATCTTTTTCATTGATTCCCTTGAAATTTTTGACCTTTTATTCTTCCAGATGAATTTTTTTAATATTTTTTCTAACTCTGTAAAATAATTTATTGGGAATTTGATTAGTATGGCACTGGAAAAGTAGATTAATTTAGGTAGAATTGTCATTTTAATTATATCAGCCCAGCCTACACATGAACACTTGATATTCTTCTAATTGATTAGATCTGAGTTTATTTGTGTGGAAAGTGTTTTGTAATTGTGTTCATATAGTTCCTAACTTTGTCTTGGCAGGTAGACTCCCAAATACTTTATATTAGCTACAGCAATCTTAAATAGAATTTCTCTTTTTATCTCTAGCTGCTGGACTTTGTTGGTAACATACAGAAATGCTGATGATTTATGTGGATTTATTCTGTATTCTGCAACTCTGCTAAAGTTGTGAACTGTTTCTTATAATTTTTCAGTTGATTCTCTAGAATTCTCTAAATACACCATCATCTCATCTGCAAATAGTGATAATTTTATTTCCTCATTACCTACTCTTATAATTTTAATTTCTTTTCCTTCTCTTATTGCTTCAGCTAGTATTTCTAATACAATATCGAATAGTAATGTTGATAGTGGACAACCTTGTTTCACCCCTAGTCCTATTGAAAATAGTTCCAGTTTATCCCCATTACATATGATGCTTGCTGATGGTTTTTTAATAGATGCTACTGATTATCTCAAGGAAAAATTCATTTATTCCTATATCCTCTAGCATTTTTAATAGGGATTGGTGTTGGATTTTGTGAAATGCTTTCTCTGCATCTATTGAGATAATCATATAATTTCTGTTAGTTTGGCTATTGATATGGTTAATTATGCTAATAGTTTTCCTAATATTGGGTAAGCCCTATATTCCTAGTATAAGTCCTACTTGGTCAGGGTGTATTATCCTGGTTGATTATCCTGGTGATAACTTGCTGTAATCTCTTTGTTAATGTTTTATTTAAAATTTTTGTATTGATATTCATTAGGGAAATTGGTCTATATTTTAAAGAATTTGGTAGAACTCCTTTCCCTATTTTTCCAAATATTTTTCATAGTATTGGAATTAATTGTTCTTTAAATGAATTCCTGGCATGAATCTTACTTGGTCATAGTGTATTATCCTGGTGATGACTTTCTGTAATTTTGTTGCTAATATTTTATTTAAGATTTTTGCATCAATATTCATTAGGGAAATTGGCCTATAATTTTCTTTCTCTGTTTTCACCCTACCTGGTTTAGCTATCAACACCATATCTGTGTCATAAAAGGAATTTGGTAGAACACCTTCTTTCCCTATTTTTTCAAATAGTTTATATAGCATTGGAATTAATTATTCTTTGAATGTTTGGTAGAATTCACATATAAATCCATCTGGCCCTGGAGATTTTTTTCTTAGGGAGATGATTAATAGCTTGTTCAATTTTTTTTCTAAAATGGGATTATTCAAGTAATTTATTTCTTCCTCTGTTAACCTGGGCAATCTATATTTTTAGAAGTATTCATACATTTCATTTAGATTATCATATTTATTGGTATTCAGTTGAGTAAAATAATCCTAATTATTGCCCTAATTTCCTCTTCATTGGTGGAAAGTTCAACCTTTTCAATTTTGATATGAATAATATGATTTTCTTCTTTCCCATTTCTGCTCAAATTAACTAAAGGTTTATCTATTTTGTTGTTTTTTTTTTCCATAAACCAACTTTTAGTTTTGTTTATTAGTTCAATAGTTTTCATACTTTCAGTTTTATTAATCTTCTCTTTTATTTTCAAAATTTCAAATTTTGTATTTAATTGGGGGTTTTTAATTTGTTATTTTTCTAACTTTGTAGTTGCATGCCCAAATCATTGATCTTCTCTTTCTCTATTTTATGCAATGAGGCATCTAGAGATATAAAACTTCCCTAAGAACTGGTTTGGTTGCATCCCATAAATTTTGGTATGTTGTCTCATTATTGTCATTCTCTTGGATGAAATTATCCATTCTATGTATGATTTGTTATTTCACCCACTCATTCTTTAGGATTAGATTATTTAGTTTCCAATTAATATTTGATCTATTTTTCCCTGGCTCTTTATTACATGTAAATTTTATTGTATTGTGATCTGAAAAAAATATAATTACTATTTCTGCCTTTCTGCATTTGATTTTGAGATTTTTATTCCCTAATACATGGTCAATTTTTGTATAGGTTTCATGTACCACCAACAAAAAAAGTATATTCCTTTCAGTCTCCATTTAATTTTCTCCAAAGGTTTATTTCTAAAATTCTTTTTACCTCCTTAACTTTTTTCTTATTTATTTTGTGATTCAATTTATTTAGTTCTTATAGAGCAAGGTTAAGATCTCCCACTAGTATGATTTTGTTCTCAACTTCTTCTTGCAGTTCTCTTAACTTCTCGGTACTTGGATGCTATATCAGTTGTATATATTTAGTATTGATATTACTTCATTATCTATGGTATCCTTTAGCATGATGTAGTTTCCTTTCTTACCTCTTTTAATTAGATCTATTTTTGCTTTATTTAAGGATCACTACCCCTGATTTTTTTTTTACTTCAGCTGAAGCATAATAGATTCTGCTCCAGCCTTTTACCTTTACTCTGTATATATCACTCTGCTTTAAATATATTTCTTGTAAACAATATATTATAGGATTCTGGCTTTCAATCCAGTCTGATATTTGCTTCCATTTTATGGGAAAGTTCATCTCATTCACTTTCACAGTTAAAATTATTAACTCTGTATTTCCCATCACCTTATTCTCAAGTTATATTTTTTTAAATATAACTTTCTCCCTTACGCCCCTCACCAATGTTTTGCTTCTGACCATCATCTCCCTCAATTTGCCCTCTCCTTTTACAGCCTCTTCCCCCCTTTTTATCCCATTCCCTTTTTATTTCTGTTCTCCCTTCTATTACTTTGCCTTTCCTTTCCCCTTTCTCCTCCTACTTCCCTATAGAATGAGACAAGTTTCTATATTAAACTAAATATGTCTGATATTCTTTCCTTGAGCCAAATCCAGTAAGATTAAAATTTACACAATGCTCATTCCCTCTCTCGTCTTTCCCTCAATTGAAATAGGTCTTTTTTTGCCTTTTTGTGTGATGTAATTTATGCCATTTTACTTCCCCTTCCCTCTTCTTCCAGTACAATCCCTTTTTTACCAATAGCTTCTTTTCCATATCATCACAGTAAAGTCAAATTATACCTATACCTTCTAAACATAACCCTAAAAAAGATACTGTTTTCAAGAGTTAAATATATCATCTTCCCAGAGAGAGATACAAACAATTTAACCTTTAAAAAATAGTTTTTTCCTCCTCTTTTTACCTTTTTATGATTCTCTTGAGTTCTGTATTAGATGATCAAATTTTCTCTTCAGTTCTGATCTTTTCATCAAAAATAAATGAAAATCTCCTATTTTGTTGAATGTCCATCTTTTCCCCTGAAAAATAATGCTTAATTTTGCTGGATAGTTGATTCTTGGCTGCAGCCCAAGTTCCTTTGCCTTCTAGAATATTATATTCCAGGTCCTGTGGTCCTTTAAAGTGGAAACTGCTAGGTCCTGGGTAATTCTAATTGTGGCTCCTCGATGTTTAAATTGTTTCTTTCTATCTGTTTGCAATATTTTCTCCTTAATCTGATAATTCTGGAATTAAGCTACAATATTTCTTGGAGTTTTCATTTTGGACTCTCTTTCAGGAGATGATCGGTAGATTCTTTCAATGGCTATTTCACCCTCTGATTCTAGGACATCAGGGCAGGGTTTTTTTTGATGATTTCTTGAAAGATGTTGTCTTTTTTTTCATTGTGATTTTCAGGTAGCCAATAATTCTTAGATTGTCTCTCCTGGATCTATTTTCCACATCAGTTGTTTTTCCAATAAAATATTTTACATTCTCTTCTATTTTTTCATTTTTGGGGTTTTGTTTGATTGATTCTTGAAAGCTCATTGAGTTGTTAATTTTAATTTGTTCAATTCTAATTTTATTTTTCTCAGTTAGCTTTTTTATCTCCTTTTGTATTTGGCTAATTTAACTTTTAAATGAATTGTTTTGTTCATTGGATTTTTTCCCATTTCAGAATTTCTGCTTTTTAAGGAGTTGTTTTCTTTTTCCATTTCATCAAAATTATTCATTAAGGAGTGATTTTCTTCAGACAATTTCTCTTTCCAGAGTTCTCATTTCCTTTCCCCATTTTTCATCTTATTCTCTTTTAAGATCCTTTTTGAATTCTTCCAGGAAAGCCTTGTGAGATGGAGATCAACTTATATCACTCTTTGAGACTTTATCTGGAGATGTTTTGCCTTTAGTGGCTTCAGGATTTGAGCTCTGTTCTTCTCTGTCTCCATAAAAGCTATCTATGATCATGGCTCTTTTTGATTTTTTTGCTCATTTTTAAAGGTTGAAGTCTGCTTTTAGGAGAAAGAGTATATTGTCCCACACATCCTCTGCAGGAAACAGTGGCTTCACACTACCCTGGGGCTGGTGTTTCTGACTTTCTTTCTGTGCTGGATGGGCATTGCAAAGTCCCATGTTATTATGGGATTCAGGGGCTCACTATTTGCCTTCTGTAGCTGCATTGGAGGTCTCATAGCTAGTCTGCTGATCCACTGGCTTCTGAACCCAGACAGAGTAGCAAATGCTGTATTTTGGTTATGAGCCTCCCACTAGATTACCACAGTGCACAAAAGCCTCTCTTCCTTGTGTCTCCCTGCATTGCACTGCATTGCACTGGCCTGCAACCCCACCCTCACTGCTCAATTGAGATAGATTTTTCCTGAAGTTCTTCCAAAATATCTTCTGCTGGAAATTTGTCACACCAAGAATATTTATGGGTTTTATCACTCCAAAACTCATCCAGAAGTTTGATCTGGTGTTATCTGAGGGAATACAGAAAGAGCTCAGACAAAGACCTGTCTACTCTCCACCATCTTGACTCTGCCCCCC
>JAJPUD010020258.1:0-20387 GCA_023553655.1 Myrmecobius fasciatus | reverse complement strand
AGTTCACTATATCATCTCCCCAGTGTCAGGGTCCTCTTGGAGAACAAAGGACAAACAACAACACCTTTCTATGGTGTTATTGCTTAGTCTTTTTTCAGTTGGACACAAGTGAAATGACCCCAAGTGGGGTTTCCTTGGCAGATATTGGGGTGATTTGCCATTTTCTTCTCCAGATAATTTTATTAATTAGAAAATGGAGGCAAAAAGGATTAAATGACTTGGCCAGGGTCACCCCCCTACTAAGGCAGGATTTGAACACAAGAAGATGAGTCTTCCTACTCTAGACCTGGCACTCCATCCACTGTGCCATCTAGATGCCCCTACAACCATCTAATTCATTTCAGCCAGCTTTATGGGCAACATGCATTCATCTCTATGAGCCTAAGTTTCTCTATCAGTAAAAGGGGGACTCTCATACAAACTACCTTGTCACTTGGATGAAAAAGACTTTGTAAACCTTAAAAATTAATAGGAATGTGGGATGCCATTATTATTCTTTTGTGGGAGGGGGCAATGGGATTCCCAAGAACCTAGAGCAAATGGATTCTGGGGCCTTACCCCAGACCCACATTAAATCTGAAACAGAGTTTGAAGAGGACCCTATATTCCCATTCAGTACAATCTCTATGGCACACTCTCCCAACAAACAATCCCAGTGGATTGTTTTTCTTCTCACAATAGAGGAATTTTCAACAAAGAACATACAAGAGATTTGACTCGATTTTTGCAGCCAGAGTCTGAGCATATTTGGCAGCCTCAGAATGTGCCCCTAGCCTGGGCTTATTGTCACACCTTTGTCCTCCCTCTCCCCTTGATGAGTTCAAAGCACTTTTGGCAACTATCATCCGACTAAACCCAGTAATAACCCATTGGTTCATCTAAGAAACAAGTGGCAAAGAACCAGAGAAATCAACATCTAACACTTAGTTTTGCTTCCAAAACTGAGTTATTGATGGATTGACTTTATATTCAAGAAAGAAAAACTGAGAAACACAATATTGGTTTGAAAGGGATGACATGTAAAGACCAGAGGTGAATTAAGCTAACAATGGCTCGGTGCCCAGGACAATCAGGGCTGCACCTGCTCTCACAGGGCTTTGCATGTTTTGGCACAGACCCTTCCCACTTTTTGGGCCACTGCCTGTAAGCCCCAGAGGGGAAGTTTACCAACTTAATAGGGACTTCAGTCTGTTCAACAATACAACAAAAAAATAAACTTCCAATTGCTAAAGTGACTATTTTTGTCTAATGTTTTTTTTTAAATAAAGATTTACTCTTTAATCAATCAACAAGTGTTTCTTCAGTACCCCCTGTTTCAGGCACTGCTGTGCTTACCACTGGGGTTACAAAAACAAAGGAGAAACAGTCTTCATGCTCAACAGTCTGTGTCCTTTGACATTTTCAAGGAGTAGATATAACATATATCTATAACAGTATGCCAAGGATATAGTCTTATCTTTCTTTTTTTTCTGACACAGGAGACACTTGCACAGGACCATCCAGCATGTATTTCTGCATCAAAGAAAATGCTCTGTTCTGTGAGTAAAACAGAATTGCAATAGCACAAAAGAAACATGAGATGTGCACATTTAGAGACATTTCCTCTCCAAATGTTATGGATTATTTGTGCCCGATCTATGATAGAACCTCAAGCTCATGTTCTGATCGGCCACAGTTGGACACACTCCACCTTGGTCCTAAAATAATGATGGCATTTTTGGTCCTCTTAAAGAAAGTTCAATAACTAACCAACTTTCTTTTTTTTAGTACCCCCAGCTCCCTTCTTCACAAAGTAACAAAGATAGCCCATATAATATCTGATATATTATTTTAATTTCCATTTCTATTACTAGATTGAGAGCCTGGAGCTTGAGTATTACCCCCTCAGAATTTTAGGAGTACCCTAGTGGTAGATTGCTAATTGCTTAATATTTGACTCTCAACCAATCAATAAACATTTATTAAGTTAATTACTTTGTGCCAGGCTGGGGCAGCTAGGTGGTGCAGTGGATAGAGCACTGGACCTAAAGTCTGGTAGACTTATCTTTCTGAGAAATTCAGCCTCCGACACTTACTACCTATGTGATCTTGAGCAAGTCATGTAACTCTGTTGCTCTTAGTTTCCTCACTTGTAAAATGAGCTGGAGAAGGAAATGGGAAATCATTTATTATATCTGTAAAGAAAACATCAAATAGGGGACAAGACTCAAAAAATGACTTTAAAGCAAGTACATTCCAGGCACTTGTGCTTACCTCTGAGGATACTAGGAGGCAAAAGACAATTGCCCTCGAGGACTTTACAATCTAATGGCACTGAGGATGCTTGCAGGAGAGTGCAAAGAGCACACTCTTCATTTAATCTACATTATTAGCAGTTTCTCCATCCCTTTTAAAAGTCAAGACAATCAGCAAAATAATATATCAAACCCTGATTTGTAGCACTTCTCAATTTCTTAGTTGTAAATATATTGAAATTTTGACAATTGATTTTTACCATATGACCTGCCTCCAACACACTTTTGGGTAGCCCCAAAGAGTCAAGGGATGATTCCTCAATACATTCATTTTGAGCCCCCATCGGTGTGTTTCTCCATGAGATTATCACTGGAAAATCAATTTCATCATCCAGTCTCCAATAGCTTTTAGAAAGAACTAAGGCAGTGCTACTATGTCTGGACTTCTTGGGTACTGGGATTTCTCTACTGAGGTTCCAGGGGAGATTGTGGACAAAGGAGTGTTTTGAATAAACTGGCACATGCTGCCTCTTCTTGCTGCCTTCATTCTTTCCCTTGTCAAGTCTCAAAATCATGTCAACAGAAAATAGTTTAGAAGTAATGCTAAAAGGCAAGCGAAAGAGTAATAGAATATAGGACAGGAGTAAAATATAAAGCAAGTTGTATTTATTTAACCTAATAAAAATATAAATTCATGTCCAATTCAATTCAACAAATACTTTTTAAGACTTCAACTGTGTGTCTGGAACTGTACTTGGCCCTAGGATACAAAAACAGAACAAAGCAGTCCCTGCCCTCAAGGAGCTTATATTCTGTTAGAAGTATATGATTTGTATCCAAGAAAGTAAAACAAAATCAGGCAGAGAGATTACTAATAGGTGAAGGGTCCAGGAAAGGTAGGAGATGGCATCTGAGCTATATTTTGAAGGCAACTAGGAACTTTTCTAGGAATATTTCAAGTATGGCAGGCAGCTTCAGCAATGGAGGCCTGGAACATTGTATATGGGGAACAAAGAACAGATCAAGTTGAGTGAGGGAAGAAGAGTTACATGAAGATTGGAAAAGTAGACAAGAGCTAAATGGCAACTGGTGGAAAATACTAGCCTCGAGATCTTCCATTTTATCCCAGAGGTAAGAGATAGTATAGTATAGTGATATTAAAAACTGCCCTAGAACTTAGCAGATCTGACTTCAAATGTTGCTTATGTCACATATTGACTGTATTACCTTGGACTATTCATTTAACTCAAGCAATTATTTAAGACTATTGTTGGTAAAATGAGTTTTCATCACTGAGAGTTCCCTATTCAAATGTGTCCCATCCTAGAAGAAACAGGAAGCCACTGAGAAAACTTACATAGGAAAGTGGATTTAAACAGTCTGATTTGTGTTTTAATACTATCAATTTGGCAGCCAAGTGGAGTATGAATGGGAATGGGGTCACAGAAGAATAATACTACATAGAGTGGAAAGGAACCTTAGAGTCCAGGCTGACCTTCTCATTTTACAAATAAGGAAACAGAAGTCCAGATTAGGTAAGTGACACATAGCTAACAAATAGCAGAGGCAGGATGCAAACCCAAGTTCTCCCAACCTGAATTTCAAACATTTTCTGCCCTCTTAAGGAGAAACTAAAATGGGGAGACAAAGTTAAAAAGCTATTCCAGCCTCAGCTTCTTAAATTGTGGTTCACAATCTCACATAGGGTCTCTTAACTGAATCACAAAAATATGATTTATTTTCAGCAAATATTAGATTTGCATGTCTATTTTATATACCTATTTACCTGGGATTATGTAAAAATTTCTTGGGTGAAAAGGGGTCATTAGGAGCAAAAGTTTAAGAAACTCTGATCTAGGCAAAGAGTGATTAATGAGGGCCTGAAGTAGTGTGGGGGCTATTCGAATAGTAAGAAGAGGACAGATCCAAGAGATGTTGTAGAAGTAGGTTTGGCAAAACTCAGAAATTGGTTAGACCCAAGATTTGGGTTAGAAAGCTCTAAGCAGCTTAAGCTGATTGATAAATTTCAGCATAGGCATTTATACTTGAATATATTATTGTGACAATTGATTAACTACAAATCCAGGCTTGATCCATTATTTTGTTGATGGCCTAGAGTTTATAAAAGTGTGGAGGAAGGAAATGTTAATAAACTTAAAGATGTGCCCTGTTTAAATTTTTCTTCTCAGAGAACTGGTTGATAGCATTTACCAGTATCCTACTGGAGAGGATACTGATATAAGTCAAATTAAACATGGGGGAAAATAAATAAGGAAGTTTGGAGGTGGAATAAACATTCATAAAGCACCTACTATGTGTCAGGCACTGGACCAAGTATTTTTTTTTTAAACAAATAATCTCATTTGAGTTTAGAAACAACCCTTGGGAGTAGGTGCTATTATTATCCCCATTTTATGGCTGAGGAAAACTGAGACAAACAGAAATGAAGTGACTTGTCCAGGATCACCCAGTTAGTACGCGTCTAAGGCCAGGTCTAAGGTCTTTTGGGAGAAATTTTCTTCTGACTCATCACTCTACCCACTTTGCCACTTAGCAGCCCTTGGGGAAAGTTGAGGATTGGATATACAGATTGAGAATTATTCATATAGAATTGTGTTTTTTAAATTATCTGTTTTCTTCTTTTTCTCCCTTCCTTCATCTCTTCCTTCCCTCCTTTTCATTCTTCTCTTCTCTTTCTCGGTTTTATTTTCAATATTCCCCACAATCTAACAAAACAAATATCCAACTTGTTTAAAACACTTACCCAAAGGAGAACAAATTAAGATTTCATTGAGAAAAGTTTGTAATCAGGGCATGTCATTGCATTAATAAACCATAGCAATGGGGTGCTGACGTGGTTAATATGGCTTTGACTTTAGTGACCAGGAAATGATTTAAGAATGACAAAAAGTTGTTCGTGACCCAGCCAAGAGAGACCTTGCTGACACTTCTCTTCCCAGCACTGCTCACAGCCAGCAGATTCCTGACAGAGAGAAAACAGGAGGAATGTAGGTCATTTAAACAGGATTCCCTTCTCTATTCTCTACTACTGAAAGGCAAAAAGAGGGGGATAAATTCAGTTTAAAGTTCATAATTTTTTCAAAACAAATAATTATAAAAAACAAATGATGTGAAGTGAGGGGAAATGTATAACTTCAGTGTCCTGAACATTTTTTTTCCTTTAGACTGCTCTTTGGGAGATAAATTCAGGTCTACGAAATATCACAAAAATCAGAGCTAGAAAAAAAGCTCACTTTTTTAGTGAGCTCACTTAGTCCAACTCTTAATTTCTAGGTAACTCGAGAACCTGAATTTCAGACAGGTGATATAAAAAATGAAGTCATATCAGGTGAGTGAATAGAGGTGGAATAAAGCATCTACTATGTACCAGGTACTGGACCAAGTATTTTTTTTTAAATAATTAATCTCATTTGAGTTTCTCAACAACCCTTGGGAGTGGATGCTATTATTATCCCCATTTTATGGTTGAGGAAAACTGAGGCAAACAGAAATGAAGTGACTTGTCCAGGATCACCCAATTAAGGTCTAAGGTCAGGTTTGAACTTAGACCTTCCTGACTCTAGTCTGCATCCTCTGTAAATAATACATTTAAAAGTAAATAGCAAATTCAAGCTTTGAACCCAGGACTTCAGATTTCATAGCAACGGCTCTTTCTGTTGCACTATTTTCCCCTGTGATTTCTCTCCTCATGAGATCTCTGGGCTCAGTTGGATTTATTTACTTCCTCCAGCTGAACTTAACTATGACAAACTCCAGGGCCTCTGTTTGATTTCCTGGGGAATGGGTATTTTGGTAACATCAGGGAAAGATCTCCACAAGGGAGAATTCGGAATGCCTAGTCCCATTCTCCCAAGGACCTGGCCCCCTTTGTTCTTGGTGTTCATGTTGGCACTTTCCTAGGGCATGGCTCCATAGATTAATAGAGTATAAACCTGCATGGATGCTAGAATTTTTTATTATTTATTTGTTTGATATTTTAAAATTATTTTTTTGGTTTAGACCTATGATTTCATCAATATGGAGAACTCCTAATGTGGAAATTCACTCCACTAATTTGAGTCAACACAATTCAGTGTGGTACAGAAAGCATGATAACTTTAGAGTCAAAGATATGGGTTCAAATACTGCCTCTGTTATTTATAACCTATATGACCTTGGTCAAATCATTTAATTCCTAAGGGCCTGTTTTTCCCCCTGAAAAATCGAAAGGTTTAATTTGATGAACTCCAAGGCCTTTTCTATATCTAAATCTATCATCCTCAGTCACTTCCCATTCTGGGTCTCATATCTGTGAAATGAGAGAATTGGATTAGATTCATCCAAAGATCACCTTCCAGCTCTAAATCAATCAAACTATAATTATTGATTGTCTATGGGCAAATCATATAATTTCCCTAGGCTTCAGTTTTACTTCATCTTGTCAAATGAAGAGGTTGGATTAGAAGATCCCAAAATTGATCCCCTTTCATCTCTAAAAATGTGTTCTTTTGTAACTTTGCCCACATTCCAAATACATATTAATCAGAGGTATAATTTGAATTCAGGGCTTCTTGATCCCAAGGTCAACCCTTCCATCCTCAACAAGCTGTTCACTTGTTTCTAGAAACAAATTCTTATTTGTCTACCTGCTGGTCACTTCTGTAATTCTTGTCCCTAGGTCTTTGTTCTTATTGCTAGATAATCAAATCAACAAATATTTACTTAGAGATTATTATATAAAAGGTGAAGTCCTGGCTCTGAATTCTCAAGCAGCTTAATCTGGCTGGATTTCAGTGTTTAGATTATGTGCTGCTTACCATAGCCACCTAAAACAATTGAAGTAGGCAAGGAGGCAACAAGGCAAAATGTATGGGGTGTGGCCTTTATAAACTGAGAACCTGAGTTTCTATGCTAGCCTCTGATTTTTTTTTAAATCTATATGACTTATATTATCATTTTCCCTTATAGGAGCATAATTTAGAGTTGGAAGGGACCATAAAATTCGTTTAATCCAAGTTTCTTATCTAATGGATGAGGAAACCAAGGGCCTAACAAGGACCCTATGTACCTTATTATACAAGTAATAAAGGATAGCCAGGATTTGAATCTGGATTACTTTCTTCTTTTTTTCCCCAAATGTTCCTTTTTTTATTCCTTTTTCCCCTTCCATATTGACACTGCAGTATCTTTCTGACCCTCATTCCTCATCTATAAAATGTAAGCAAGTTAAACAACAAGAAATCTTTACAAGCTCCTGATTGTATAGCACCAATATTTTATAAGGGGATTTTAAATGCTACCACTTTTTTCCCAGCCTCTCTTCTTGGGGCCCCCATCATTGGGCTGCTAATTATTGAATAATAATGCTAATTATTGAATGAATGAATCTTCCATTCCTCAGCTTCCTTCAAGGTTCAATTTAGTTGACTCCTCTTGCAGGGATTTTTCCTGATTTCACCAGTTTTCAATTATATCCTAGAATATACATATATACATATGCATATATATATATTCTAGGTTTTAAATATGTTGGATATTTGTTTTGTTAGATTGTGGGGAATATAGAATATATATATGTGTGTATATATATGTATGTATATAATATATATGTAGCCTGGAATAACTTTGGATTTTCTTCTGTGTATACATATTGTCTCTTCTTCCATCTTTCTTTCCCTTATGAAAAGCAGAATGAGAATTTCCTCAGAGCAGGAAGAAGGGAGATAATTTTTATCTCTGTATCCTCAGTGACTCCTTGTCCTGGACTAACTTTGTATCCACTTTCTGCACAGATGGGCTCTCCCCTCCAGTCCTGAATGAAAGCTCCCTGAGGGCAGGGATCATGTCATTTTTGCCTTTGTATACACAGTGCTTAGCACTGTGTATACATGTTCTAGGTGCTTAATAAATGTCTGTTGAATTAATTTGAATGTATACAGCAAGCTCCCCAAGTGGTTAAGAATCTGTCACCAAGACTCATCAGCATCATTTTAAATGAGGGGGAGGGTGACTTATCTAGGAACTTGGTAGCTCAGCCAAAGCCCAATTAACACACTTCTCAAGATCAAGGTGGATTAGAGTGACAGGTTTTTGCTGTTTTTCATGCCCTTGTGACTAGACTTTCCTGTCTGTTCTGAGGCCAGGTAGGGAGTGTGGGATAATCAGTAGGTGGAGTTGTTTGGAGAAACATTCTTATACTCTTTTTTTAAAATAGAAAAGAAATATCTATAATAATGACCCAGGGTTACTCTGGTTTTATCAATAAATATGCTTGCTAAGAGTTTACCATTCTTTTAGGAAGCTCAGAAAAAATGATCTAAATAAAGCATGAGAAAGTAAACTATGACTTCCCTTATCTTATTATGTCACAGATAATGCAATATTCCTGAGTCTTAGTTCCCTCATTTATGAAATGAGGATATTGGATTAGAGAGCTTCTGAGGATTCTACCTAGAAGTGGGCAACTTAATATAGATGTATGTGATTTAAAATCAAGGGATTCTTAGTTCACACCTGATTTCAGGTACTTTCTAGCTATCTGAGTTTGGAAAAGGCATTTTACTTCTCTGGGATCTAATGTCTGAATGATGATGATGATGATAAAAATAACAAGAACAACAATAATAACAGCTGGCACTGACACATTGCTTTAAAATTTTAAAACCACTTTACATACAATGTCTTGTTTTATTCCTACAATAACCCTGTGGCAGAAAGTACTATTATTACCTCTATGTTGCAAGACAGGTAAAATATAAATAAAATATAAATAAAAAAATAAAATATAAATCCTGGATCTGAAATTAGGAAGACTCAAATATATAATTCAGCCTAAAATGCTTATTAGCTGTGTGACACTAAGCAAGGCATATTTCCTCAGTTTCCTCAATTGTAAAATGGGGATAATATCATCTTATTTCAAAGGGTTATTGTGAGGCTCAGATAAAATATTTGTAAAGTACTTTGATATTCCTGTTCAGTCAAGTACAGTCTTTGTGACCTACATGGGGTTTTCCTGGCAAAGATACTGGAATGATTTGCCAGGATCTTCTCAAGTGGATTACAGCAAATGGGTTAATTGACTTGCCCAGGGTCACATAACCAGTGAAGGTCTGAGAGCAGATTTGAACTCAGGTATTCCTAGCTCTAGACTTAACACTTTATCCATTGAGCCATCTAGCTGCTTCATAAAAATATTAGGTATTGTTATTTTACATAAATAAAATAATTTATTAATAAAATAAAATAAAAATTTCTGAAGAAATTGAAGCTGAGACAGTAATCGACTTGTCCAAAATTTCAAAGCTAGTGAGAATTTAAGGCAAAATTTGGATTCAGATCTCCTTGACTACAAGTCCAGCAATCTCTAGGCTTTGCCACATAGCTGCCTGTGTGAAAAAGAGGGGGTTGGATTTGAATACCTCTGTGGTCCCTTCCAGCTATAGAACCAAGATCAAAGAGCTGGAAGAAAAATCAAAGGTCATCTAGTTTAACCCACTTCATTACTACCCCTTAGGATGTCTAATTTCCTCTATCTTAGCTGGAAACTAAGTGAAGTTTCTCCTGATACCTGTAGCTGCTAGTGATCTCTCCCCTTCTTATCTTTTTTGTTTACGTACACACACATATACACACACGTACACATGTATGTACACATATAATCTACATGGATGTGTATATATACACACATGTGGATATATAAACATATATATATATATATATATATATATATATATATATGAATGTGTACACACACACTCATACTTACACATACAAGTTGTCTCTTCCAGTAGACTGGAAGCTCTTTGGAGATAGAGATTGCTTCATTTTTGTTCTTGTACCTCCAGCATCTAATTCAATGTCTGGTCCACTGTAAAGAGTTTGAGAAATGTTTGTTGACTGATTAGAGTGAAGTCACTTTTCCAAAGTCACATAGACAGTGAATTAAAGAACTGGGGTTTCTATTCTAGGATTCTTTGCCCTGTCCATCAAATTACTTAATCTCATTAGAGATGGGAATAGGGAGAGAAACTTTTCATTGCCATATTTTGTTCAGCTTTACTTAGAGACAACTTTGTGGGGAAACCAGTGTATGTTTACTCTTACCAGTAATTAGAGAAGAGGGAAATCTCCATAGGGATGGAAGGCAAAGGAATTTCTTCAGTAGCAATCTCTGAGTAAAAATTCACTGCATGTTTTTTATCCTTTAAAAGTCCCACTTCTTCTAAGTGGGGGTTGCTTTGCTTATCTGTGCATGTGCTAAATGATATTGCCTGCTGGACTCCAAGGCATGTCAGCAGGCGCTGGAATTAGAAATCCCCCAAAGCAGGTGGAGAAAAGGCCAGGCAGCTATCCCCTGATAATGCACTGAATTCAGTGAGATTTGTGTTCCCTTTCCTGGCCTTTGAATTTAAATGAGAAACATACCAAGAGTCGTAAAAGCTCCAGTCCTTCCTTTCCGATGGTAATGGAACTCATTGATAAACAGGAGACATTGGGTGTCTGTCCCAAATGGAACACAGAACCAAATAGAAGATGTCTGATGATCGCATGCATAAGGATCCATTGATGGAAAAGAAAATGAAATTGATCACTTGAATAGAGAGCGGGTCCATGGACTGCCTTAGTTAAAGAGGGCCCTGGCCAAAACCACGATTTCGGGATCTTAGGACGTAGCCATGGAGGAGTGGGGCTGAAGGGAGGGACAGTAGCTGAACCTAGCCAGGACAGGGGCACATCCGCCATCTCAGAACTTATTTTTCAAATGTTTCTGAGTTTTGGCAAAATCCCAACGCATGTTTTGACTTGACTCTTCTCCCTTAATTTATAACCTATGTGTATCTTAAAGGAAATTTAATCCGTCTGTTTCTGATTCCTTTACACTTAACTCATCCAGTCTTGTTCTGTAAGAGTCATTTGATGTTTAGTACCCTTTGAGCCTTTTTTATGAGGTCTTTTAAACCTCCCCCCCCACAACCCTTCTCTTCACACACACACTCCCAATCCCCCAAGAAACAGGAAACCAGGTTTTTCCTGAATAAAAACAAAGTCAGACCCCCAGAAGTTTCTCTTCTCAGACCTGGAGGACAAATCTGTAGGGTTCGAGCTCTCTGAACTTGTCAACACACATCCTCTTGGGCTGACTCCCCAGGTGGAGTTGGCCCAGTTCAGCTTATAATGAGGAACAGGCCCCTCGGGATAAGAGTCGGGTCTTCTGAAAAGATAACTGGCAAAACCATAATTCTGACAGAAGGCACAAATGACAACTTCTCTTTTAATCTTCAGTGCTGAAAGGGAACCTGGGAATGTGGGGCAGAAGCCCATTATCATATCGAACTCTATGCCTTTCCCCAACTTGTTGACATCAAGGCTATGGTTTCAAATGTCTGGAAACATACACCAGTTAGTGGCCCTGGACAAATTTTAAATGGCAAAGGCTTGAGGAGTAGCCAGTGACCTGGGTCTCAGAGCTGGGAGAATAATAGAGTCCTATTTTAAGTGCTGGGTATAGTTCAGCAATTCAGACTTTTCCAATTTAGAGGTGAGAAACGGAGGCTCTGAGAGCTTGTCTAACAGAGGCAACAAGTGGCAAATGATGGATTTACATTTAGACCTTCTAACTCCAAATTCATTACTCTCTCTACTCCCCCTCATTTTACAAAGGGGAAAATCGAACCCCAAGAATTTATACCTATAGTAAGTAAAAGAACTTGAATCTAAATTCAGGTGTCCTCATTCTAAATTCAGAACTCAATCAATCAACAAAACATTTATTAATCACTTACTGTTTGCCAGATATTATGCTAAATACTGGGCATGCAAATAGACATAAAAGACAATCCCTACCCTTAGAGAGCTTACAATCTAAAGGAGGAGATAACATACAAAGCAAGCTATCTATAGGATAAATAAGAAATAATTAACAGTGGAAAGGTGCTGGAACTATGACTGACTGGGGAAGGCATCCTGTAGTAGTGAGGATTTTTTTGTTTTTGTTCAGGTCTGTCTCTCTGTGACCTTGTTTGGGATTTTCTTGGCAAAGATGCTAGAGTATTTTGCATTTCTTTTTCTAGCTCATTTTATAGATGAGGAAACTGAGGCAAATAGGATTAAGTGACTTGAGCAGGATCACCCAGCTATACGTGTCTGAGGTTGCATCTGAACTCAGGAAGATGAGTCTCCTTGACTCCAGGTGGGGCACTCTACTCACTGTGCCATCTAGGTGCCCCATTGGAATCAGAAGGAAGTCAAGAAAGTCCCATAGTCAGAATGGAAAAGAGAGTGTGTTCCAGGTATGGGGAATAGACATTGAGTTGAGAAATGATCTTGTTTGTAAAATAGCCAGGAGCCCAGTGTCCCTTGGTGGAAGAATACATGTTGAAGAATAAGATATAAGAAGACTAGAAAGGCAGAGAAGGGGCCAGGTTATGAAGAGCTTTGAATGTCAAACACACCCTTTTATATTTAATAGAAACTCAAATCCTAGAATCCTAGATTTAGAGCTGGAAAAAGCCAACGAAGCCATTGAATCCAACCCCTTCATTGTATTGATGAAAAAAATCTAGGTTCAAATAGGTTAAGTGAATTCCTCAAGGCAGTCTTTCATTTCACAGGATGAATAAATTGAAACTAGCCCAAGAAGAGACAGAACCATGACTTGCCCAATATCACACAACTAAGTAGGATGCAGACCCTTTGACGTCTTCTACTGCTGTCTCGTGGTCACCTTGGGCTAGAATGGAGTCATAGGTCTTGTTCTCTGCCTCTAGCTAAGGTCTTTATGAAAATTGTTGCTAGTAGAAAGCTCTGTCTAGAATGAATCAGTACTAGTCCCTCAACTCTCTTGTATCCCATAAATTCAGAAGTAAAGCCTATCTCCCTGACCAAGCTATTGTGGGCCTTCTTAAGGTCATTGTACCAGAGATTTAAAGCTAGAAGAGCCCTTAGAAGCTCTTGAGTCATTTTACAGATGAGAAAACAGAAGCATAGCAAGTTCAGTGGCCTGTCCAAGGTTACAAAATTTTGAAATTTCAGGAGTAGAATTCAAATTCAAGTCTTCCTGGTTCCCAATCCAAATGTTTCTTCATTATACCATACCACCCAGGCTGTGCCATTAGGTACAAATTCTAAGAGAGCAGTTGCAAGCCATTGATTTTTTGTTTGTTTTTACGAAGCAATTTAAGGTTCAGTGATTTGTCCAGGGTCACACAGCTACTAAGTTGAATGTCTAAGGTCACATTTGAACTCGGGTCCTCTTGACTTCTAGGCTGGTGCTCTATCTATTGTGCCATTTAGCTGCCCCCAAGTCATAGGTTTTTGGTTTGTTTTTTTTTAAACACACACACTTCTCTTGGAGGGCATAATTCAATAAGCTTTCATTAAGCACCTACTGTGTGTCACTCTGTGCAAAATTCTACAAATACAAAGACAAAGACAAAATTATCCTTGTCCTCAAGAGCTTATTATTCCACTTAGGGGTAGGGCTGGGATGGATAACCTATACATAGATAATTCAATACAAATTACATTCAGAGTAAATAATATGTAAACCTGGGGTGAAGAAGGAACTCACTACTTGAGGATGGTGTGGGAATCATGTATAGAAGGTGATAGATGAGCCGAAATCTTAAGGGAATTTGGGCTCTCAAGAAGTGAAGAGAGAATCCATTTTATAGATGAGGAAATTGAGGCTGAGGAGCAGAGCATGGAGATGAAATGTCATTTTTGCAGAAGAGCAAGCGGCCAGGCTAGCTGGAATATGGAGAGTGTGATAAGTTGGGTATGTTTTATATTTTGCTTTCATTTTTGCCTCCCTATGAGAAAAGACCCTTTTATTTCTCTTCAGGATCTCCATGGAAGATAACCATAGCACTGGAGTCAGAGGACCTAAGTTTGAATCTTGCTCTCATCCTTACTACCTCACTTCCTATCCCTGGACCTCAGTTTCCTTATCTGTCAAAATGAGAAGTATTAAGCCAAATGCTACCCATAAGTCCCTTTAGCCCTAGCTCTAGGGTCCCATGATCAATGGTAGTCACTGACTTTGAGAATCCTAAGAGATGAAACGTTGTCCTTAAGTCTCAGCTTCTGTTAAAGTAATTCCTCATGATTCAAGTCATGACCTCTGAGAAAGGAGAGAGACGAGATCTTCAGCAGCCTCACCAGAGGCCTGGAAGGGAGGAGGCCAGGTGGGACAGGCTGCTCCAGTGAGACATTCCTAGAGGTCCTCAAAGTCTTTCTCAACAGGGTATTGCTCAGTTCATTGGTTTAATAGCCGGAGGCTGGACATTGGAGGACAAGCTAAAAGTGACCCCTCCTCTTGTGCTTGGCCCCATTTGGCCCAAACAGTTTTCTTGGAGCTACTGGTGGTTTTGTAGAATCCTGAGCTGTAAGAGACCTTAAAAAGCATCAGGTCCCACTTTTTTATTTACAGCCGAAGAAATTAAGAACTGGAGAAAAGGAGTGAGTCTCACACAGAAAATGGCAAAATCAGGAATGAAGCTATGTTCTTTGATTCCCAGATTCAACTCTGCTCCACTGCTTATGTTATGAAGGACAAATGAGATCAGATGAGTAAAACACTGACTTAACCCATGGAGTGCTATATTAGTCAATCACGTCCTAACTCATGGACCTATCTGTGGCAATTTTTTGCCAAAGACATTACAGTGGTTTGCCCTTTCTTTCTCCAGAGTTACTCCATTTTACAGATGAGGCAAATAGGGGTTAAAGGACTTGCCCAGCTAGTAAGTGACTGAATTCAGATTTGAACTCATGAACAATAATCTTCCTGCATCCAGTCCCTGTATTCAATCCACTATATCATCTAGTTGCCTGCTATTTCTTTAAATTCTTTGATATTCTTTGTATGTGACTACTTTTGCCCTTCACTCTAAACCCTGAGTTAACTGGGGAAAAAAAGGAAAAGTTTTCCTAAATCCAATGCATTGATACAAATCAATGCTAAAAGGTCCCTGTTTCAGAGAACTTGCAAGAAGGAAAGTATTTCGAAAATGAATAATCTGGTGGCTCATAACTAGTCAGTTCCAGTTGTGTGTTCTGGGAGAGGAGCTAAGTGCCTGGAGGCAGGAGGAGGTAAAAGAGGCTGAAAGTAATAAACAGGTGCTGATGTGCCCCCCGGGGAAGGGTGGGAGGAAAGGAGAGTAGAAGTGGAGAGCCCCAAACCTGAGGAGCTTGTCACTTCTGATCAAAGCCAGCCGGGAGACCTCCTAATCACCATCACCCACCTCTTAGTGCAGATGCAATTTTGTCATCCGTCAGTGTTAATAACTTTGTAGTTCTGCCTAAAATAGTTAAGCTTTGCCAGGAGAAGTTTTCGGATTTTTTTAAAGTGCAACTGTTCAGGGAAATGCTACCAAATTTCCCCTTTGAGGCCACCTGTTGGGAGAGACCACCTGTCATCAAAGACCACCTGAGTACATCCCATCCCCTCATTATGGATCCATCTCCTTCAAAGCCGTAGATCTCAAACATTCAGATAGGATGGGTGGGTGGATTTCAAAGTTGATGTTGCTGGGCTAGGGATGGGAAGCCCCCCAGAATGACAGCTGTAAAATGAACAGTGGTTTCCAATAATAATTCTGCTTGAAACCATCCCATTGAGCTCTGGACATGGTGTTCACCTTAACAGATGCCTCTTTCCAGTGGTTTGGGTGTTTCTCTTCCAAATTATGACAGATCACTTCAACTGCTGCAATAGAGACCTGTTCTTTACGCATCTCTACTAAATCCATTTTCCTCAATAGCTCCCTCACCTGCCCATAGGCTACCCTTTAATTTAAACAGAAGTAGAAAGAGCCTTTGTTGATACATGTGTGACCTTGGGTAAGGTAGTTAACCTCTCAGTGTCAATCATTCAACTAGCCTTTATTAATCACTGTTTCTATGTCAGATCCCATAAATGCCCAGGAAAGAAAACTAAAAACATGGTCTAATGATGTCAATGAGCCCACATACTCATGGAGGTAACAATGTGCAAGCAACTATGGACATACAGAATATTTGTTGTTCGTTCTTCGTTCTCAAAGAGAGCAAAATATTTACAGTGTAAATGGGGAAGGCGCTAGCAGTGGACATTAGACAATTGGTCTGTTGCAGAAGGGAAGATTTCAGCTGAGTCTTATGGTGAAGGTCAGGAAGAGGAATCTTCCAAGCCTAGGGGAGAGCCAGTTTAAAAAAAAAAAACAACAGAGTGGGGAAATGAAGCATCATTGTAGAAACTAATAGCAAGAAGACCAGTATCACCAGGAGAGTAAGGAAAATAGGAATGGAATAGGGAACCCTAAGCCTCCATTCCATCTCTCAACCTATGATCCTGCAACCTGGGTTTGAATCCCAGAGCTGTCATCTGTTACCTGTATGGCCTTAGCTAATTTCATCTCTCTCTGGGCCTTAATTTCCTCCATCTATAAAATGAAAACTTTGGATTAAATGGCCTTAGATGTCTCTTCCAGAACTAAATCTATGATCTTATCATAATTCCCCTTCAATTAGTTCAATAATCCTTCCTAAAACTTTACCATGATAGAAGGAAGGGGCTAAATCATAAAGAAAATCCTTGACTTTATCTCTACACCTACTAGCTATGTAACCCTACACAAGTCATTTCTTCTCTTAATGTCTTAGGCAGGTAGATGGCTCAGTGGATAATGCCCTATGTCTGGAGTCAGGAAGGTTCATCTTCATGAGTTCAAAATCAACCTCAGACACATTCCAGACAAGTCACTTAACCCTGGTTGCCTCATCTACAAAATGAGCTTCAGAAGGAAAAAGCAAACCACTAAGAATCTCTATGATCTCCAAATGGACTCACAAAGAGTCAGACATGCTGTAATAACAATTTAGTAAGAAACGTTACTCACAGGCTTTGGTCGAAGTGTTTCCTAAACCACAGCAATCACAGGTCTGATTTTAAAAAATCATTATTTCTTGACTTTTTCCATGGATGTTTCATACTAAATATGATAACTCTTAAGATGAGTTTTTCCAAATTCAGTGGCAGCTGCCCTGTGAATGGAGTAAGCTGTTATATTATCGTATATTCCATTAAGAATGAAATTTTTTTTCTCACAGAGAGAAATATGAATTTATTTTTCCTTCTTCCCATATCTTTTAGAAATAATGGATTATTTTATTGAACCTTAAGATTCAAAAACTTCAAAAACTGCCAGAGTGGAGGAAACAAATCCTCTCCTTTCTCAAATGGTTATGAGGGCTCTTTACTTATTAGCCAAATGAATACAACTTTCTTCAGGAGGTAGAGGAAGAGAAGAGTGAGAAGAAATGAAAATATTCTCCAAATCACAGGTATGAATGCCTAAGTTAATCCTTAAAATGTTTAAAACCTTAAGGGGACCTTTGCCTCTCCCCAAACCCTCAAATCATTGGATATTATAGATAACTAAATAGAACATATCATGTTAACTTAAAAGTATCCCCAAAGTCTTGATGCAATTTTAAATTTTAATGCACTGAAACTTTAGGGACACCCTGAATTTATTACTCATTCCTTCTCTATATCCCTCTTTGTGGATTTCCTGCTGATCCCTTATCATTAAAAAAAAAACAAAGAAAATAAAAATGAAAATTTCTCTCCAAATACCTTCTCTATTCATTTCCCCCTCTGCCTTGAAGGAGAAAACACAGCTTACCACAATAACTTTAAAAATAGCAATTATTGGGATTAGTCTGCCAGAGCAGACAAGGGGTTAAATTAAAGAAATAGCATAAGTTTTACCACTGGTATGGCGATATGGTATAGGTCTGCCATTAAAACCCAAAGCTCAGATTCTTCCTACTTTCCCTGTTCTGAGCCACAGGGACTAGAAACAGTCCTGGTCAAGCAACAAGGTGATTGGCTATTCCTTGGGAAATCCTACTTCAAACTTTGGGTAAACTGAGGTAATTTCCAAGGAATCATAGATTTTAAAGGTGGTATCTCAAAGGTCATCTAACTCCTTTATTATGACTAAGGAAATAAGATTGAGGGAGTTAAATGATATTCTTGGTTGTTGACAGGTAAGCCCAAGAGTCCTTTGGCACAGGTGCCCTGCCTGCTTCCAACTCACAGCATGGACTTTTGTGAGGCTGATGACTTTGCACAACCCTGTCTTGATCACAACTAATTTGCTCTCAAGACAAGACATCACTCTCATAATGCCACTGGCCCTCTTCAATAGACAAACCAGCAAGCGATTGTCATAAAGGAGCAATACTTTGGGGAGGCTGCTTGTGCATCTCTGCCACTATTGATCACCCAGGAAACACAAAACAAAGCAAACAAACAAAATTCCTCAACATTAAAATCTTGGATGTTGTAAAAAGGTTCAATATCAGAAATGAATGTGGTTTTTATTCATGGAAATGCTCATCAACTCTGCTTTGCCCCTGAGCCCCGAGAGTCAAGGGATCTTTCCTCCCAAGAGTAGCTGTCTCTCTTTATTAAAATGTAAATATGAATTCTTGAAATAGAGATCTATTTTGCCTTTCTATTTAGATCCCCTTTGCATACAGTAAGGGCTTAATAAATACTTTTCCATTCAATTCTTTCATTTATATAGAGAGCAAACTGAATGATGATCTTTGGCTGCTGGTTAGCTAGCTCTTGGTTCTCTAGGCAAATACTGTTACTGAATATTCTCCAAAGAGGACTTTTAGAAAATTCAGATGAATCTGAACCATACTGACCTACTGGTAGATGAACAGATGCTGAAAAGATGAGGATTCTTAGAAAGCACTGGCACCCAGAGACCTAAGGATGCCTAGCAAATATGGGAAAGAACTCTGGAAACTGTAAAACAAGGTGTTATTATAGTGAATATTAAATAACTTGAGTGCTCCTTCAGCAAATTGCATTAAATTTGTGACTAACTCATAGACTAGGTAGCTAGGTGACACAGTGGTTGGAGTCCTAAACTGGGTTTAAATTCAGCCCAGACACTTAACAGTTGTATGACCCTAGCCAATTCACTTAACTGAAGTTCCCTCATCTGTAATATGGAGATAGGAATCGAATCTACCCCCTCAGTTTGTAGGGAAGGGTCAGTTGAGATAATATTTGTAAATGCCTGGCATATAGAGAGTAGTATAGAAAGATTAGTCATTATTAGCTATATCTGCCCCTATATTTTAATCTCTTAAAACAATTTTAATTGTTTAATTTAATTGGACCTCTTATTTTATTGGTGTGGAGAGATTCCTATGAATATAAATTCCCTCTGCCAATGAAGATGAGCAACTCTTCACCGATATAGAATCTTGGAAGAATTCCCTGTAGAAATTCCCTGAGAAAATGCTGTGATCCCCAATGTTACACAGTCAGATAAAAAATGAGAGTTCATTTTAGATTTATTGCCATTATTCACATTCTTGTTATAGTAGTCTTATGGTCAGAAGTCCCAGATTCAAATCTCAACACAGATACTAAAGAGCTGGGTAAGCTTGGCACCTTTCACTGGGATCTCTCTCTGAGGGAAAGATCAATGAAGTTTTCTCTAAGCTTGCTTCCTCACCTCTGTCATTTTTATTGGCTCTCTCTGAGGTCTGCTGGGATGCTTCCTCTTCATCTCTGCCTTTTGGCTCTCAGAAGTCTTAGCTAAAATTCTATCTTCTACAAAAACAAAAGCAAACCCGAACAAAAATCTTACTGTTTAGTGCCTTCCCAACTTAACTGTGCATATGTACATATGTATGCACATATATGTCTATAGGCATATATACACATGTGTATTTATATCTAAGTATGTATAGATACCATATGTATCTATATATCCGTATACAGATCTATATATGCATGTGTACACATATATATCTATATCTAGATAAATATAACTGCTATATATCTCTATATATCTTTATACAGCTCTGCATATGCATATGCATATATTTATATATCTAGAGATATAGATACTATATCTATCTATATCTGTGTACATGTATATATATGCATATGTATATTATTTATCTATGTATATGCTACTATATATACTAGAGTCTATATATGGATATACATATAGTATATATGGATATACTATATGAACTACTACATTTATCTATACTTGCATATATATATCTATAGATATAGATACCATATATAGCTATATATCTGTAAATACACACACACACACACACACA
>JAJPUD010020257.1:13853-25035 GCA_023553655.1 Myrmecobius fasciatus | reverse complement strand
TCTCAGTCTCCTTTGTCTAGGCAGGAGGAGACAGAGATCAGAATGAGTGGGAAGGGACAGAGGGGCACCCTCCACTGTTAAACTACTGCCACCATCTCAACCAGCACTTCCCCCCAGACCATGAGGGAAACAGATCAGGAGCCTGAGCCCCAAAGTCTCTCACATTCACATATCTCTCCCAGAGCTCTGATCCTGCTTCAAGCTCAGCACCTGCAGTCATCACTGGGAAAAGGAATTCCTGTGAACAGGGAGCCAGTCAACCATCCCTGCTTTCATTGGGGCAGTCAAACCAGCCTAGCCACAGCACTGGAGCACCTCAAAGGAAAGATTTGGGGCCAGGTGCTCAGTCTCCTCTTGCTGCTTTCACTGAAACTAAGGCACTGCTGGATTAGCCTCAATCTGCCAATGCTGTATACTTCTCCTCAGAGGTGAACAGGAAGAGCTCAGCTCAGCTCTACATGCAGTCTGCTCCATTCTCAATAAACAGTTTTTTCAAACCCTATCTTGTCCCAGATTTCCTTGTCAGCCTTGGTCTGTATAATTTGCACAAGTAGAAGGCACCATACCAACCATTTCATCCAATTTGTACCTGAAAGAAACCCCAGACTAACATCAGAGAAATGGTCATTCAGCTTTTCTTTGATTCCCCTCCACAGAAAAAGAAACCACAACTTCTTCAAAGGTGCCCACTGTCCTTTGGGAGAATTCTCTTTTTAAAAGTTTTAAGATTTTAGATATTTAAGATTTACATTTAAGTTTTTTCCCCTGATATGCCTAAATTGATCTCTTTCTAACTTTTAACAATGGCTTTCAGTGTTTGGGTCTTGTTTTCCCAAGTTTCTCTGGATCTCTTCATTTAGATATTTCTTCTAGCGCAAAAATATTCCATTATGTTATTATAACAAATTTTGTTTAGGCATTCTGCCAATTGAAGGGCAACTCCTTAATCTCCATGTTACTACCTACTGCTGTTGCTTCAAGGACTACTATACTACTACTATTACCACCACAATCACCATCAAAAAAGATATGAAAATATGTTTGTACACAAGAGTCTTTCCCCTCTTTCTTTCATCTTATTGGGGTAAAAGCTCAGCAGAAGTTTAGGTGCATCAAAAGCTATGCTCACTTTAGGGTTTTTCAAACATACTTTAAAATTGAATTTTAGAATGGTTGGACCTAGTCACAGTGGCAACAACTATTAATTACTAGGCTTACTTCCCCCCATAGCTTTTCTGGATACAGCTCCTGTGGTCTCCATAGGAAACACATGTGGTCATCAGGGAAGAGTATGGTGACTTGAGTGACCTTCCACCAAGTTTGAGAGGTCCTGACTGCCCCTTAATGGGACTTTGATGCCCTCAGGGGATCAGGAAGCTACCTTAGGAAAACTGGGGTCAATCAGGTTCCATTCAGTCAATCAGTCAGTCAATAATCCTTTTAAAACCATTTTCTCTTTTTCAGGTTCTGTACTAAACACCTTATTCCTTATTAAGGAATTGTAAAAGACAAGCTGTGCTCTCAAAGAGCTCACAGACTAATGGAGGAGTCAACAGTCAAAGCAATCTGTGCAAACAAGCCACATATAGGAAATATTGGAAATAATCAACATGGAAAAGATGCTAGAAATTACGGGAAGGGGAAAAGCTTCCTATGGATGTTGGGATTTTAGTTGAGGCTAGAAGAAAGTCAGAGGAGTTAGGAAGCCGAGATGAGGAGTGAGAAAGCTCCAGGTGGGGGGGATAGCCACTGAAAATGCCCAGATCTGAAAGAATGCCAAGGAGGCCAGTGTTGCTGGAGTGAAGAAGACATGATGGGGGTGGGGTGGGGGAGAAGGTTGTGTAAGGTGTAAGGAAACTGGAAAAGTGAGGTGTGGGGTTAGGAAAGGCTTTGAATGCCAGAGAGGATTTGATATTTGATCCCAGAGTTGAGAGGAAGCCACTGGATTTTCTTGAATGGAGGGGCAAGAAGAAGGGTGCACAGAGTTTGACTTGAGCTTTTGGAAGATGATTCTGAAGAGTGAGTGCAGGACCGCATGGAATGGGCATATACTGGAGGTAGAGAGCCCAACCAGGAGCCTCTTTCAGGAGTCCATTGGGAAGGGAGGAGGATCTGCACCAAGATGGTGACAGGGTCAGAGGAGATGAGGAGGCAGATATGAGAGTTGTTGCAAGGGTCGAATTGACAAGTCTTGGCAACATATTGGTTCAAGGGTGGTGGTGATGGAGTAAGGACTGAAGGATGACATCTAGGTCACAGGAATGATGGCACCTTCATGTGATGGTACAGTACAGTAATAAGGAAGTTTGCAAGGGAGGAATGGTTGGGGTTGTTTTTTCAGTTTTTCTTCCAGTTATGCACAACTCTTCATGTCCTGTTGTGATAGGCAAAAATGGTAAAATGGCAGGGGTGATGTCTTTTAATAGGTGCATGAATTGAGTTTAAGTGAGGCAGAGTTGTGTGAAGTGGTGTCTCTCACTCTTCCAGAATCTGAAGCACCTAGGTTCTATAGTGAATAGAGCACTGACTGGAGTCAGGAGGACCTCAGTTCAAATCTAGCTTCAATCACTAATTAACTATATGATCCTGGGCAACTCCCTTAGCCCTATTGCTTGAAAAATAATCAAAGTAAAAGGTATCATTAATGTCCAGTGGTATAATAAAAATCAGTGTGACTGACTGGCTCAGGATGCAGTAGATGACCAAGATTTTGCTATCTGAATAATCCCCAAAGTGTCAGGAATCCCCTGGAGTTTGGAGTTCCTTGAGTAGAGGAGTGATAGACCTGGGTATAAAGTTCACTTTACCTGCCAAATGGAAGATGGACCAAAGTGAGGAGAGAATTGTGGCAGGAAGGGCAACCAGCATCTATTGGAGTAGTCCATACATAGGGGATAAGGGATGTCTACTCTGAGTCTTCTTCAGAATTTCTCTGAAGGTGGGTAACATCATCCAAGTATTGTATATACATGTATATATCTATATATTTATATATAGATATAGATACACACACACACACACACACACACACTGAGAACAAAAACATTGTATAACTTTACATAGCTTCATTTGGTCATTGTTTGGGTCCCGATTGTCTCAGATTTCAGATTGCAAGTAAATAGCCGTCATTTCTGCTTTAGTCAGAAAGCTTGAGGGTCTTCCCCTCACAGATGCATTCACTGATTTACTTATTTATTTATAATTTTTTTTTGACTAGGTGAAAGAGGGGATAGACTGTAGTGGAGAGAGGGAAGCTCTGTGTAGGGAAATATGTCAATATTTTGTCAGGGTTTGTTGTTGTTTGCCATTTTGGATACAGAGGACCATGACATCAGGGAGGTGATGCCATGACATACAATTGAGTGGATTTGAGTGAGGAGGGCAGTTCAAGGTCTCATTTTCCCCTCCTGAGGCATTAGGGTCCAGTGGCAAGATATAGATCAAGACAACTGTAGATGGCTATATAAAGTTGTACAACTTTTTTTGTTGTTGTTGTTGTTCTCTTTCTCTTAAAAAACATGGAAAGACTTGGGCCCTTAGAAGGATCATGTTATTCATCTTCAGAGAAATTTTGAACAAGACTCAGAGTAGATAACCTTCATCCCCTATGCCTGAAATAGCACAGCAATCACTGACTGGTCTTCTTGCCCCAAGTCTTTCCCCACTATTTGGCAAGTAAAATGGAAGAGTGACGAACCTGTGTATTAGTAAAGTTTTAGGCCTGGTAAAGTTGTGTCATTTTCCTTTGCATATTTTTTTTCATTAATTTCCTTGATATTAGTAACTTTTGGCAGTTTGATTGATATGGACTTGAATAAATAGATTAATTTAGGTAGAATTGTCATTTTTATTCTATTAGCTTGGCCTACCTCTAAACAATTGATATTTTTCCAATTGTTTAGATCTGATTTTATTTGTGTGAAAAATGTTTTATAATTGCATTTATATACTTCTTGGGTTTATTTTAGCAGGTAGACTCCAAATATTTTATATTGTATACAGTTAAATGAAATTTCTCTTTTTATTTCTTGCTGCTGGTATTTGGTGTTAATCTATAGAAATGCTCATGTTTTTTGTGGGTTTATTTTATAAATAACAGCTTTGCTAAAGTTGTTAATTGTTTCAAGTAGTTTTTTATTCTTTAGCATTCTCTAAATATACCATCATATCATCTGCAAAGAGTGATAGTTTTGCTTGTTCATTGCCTCTTCTAATTCCTTCAATTTCTTTATCTTTTCTTATTTCTAAAGCTAACATTCCTAGTACTGCATTTAATAATATATGGTGATAACAGGCATCCTTGTTTTACCCCTGATCTTATTGGGAATGCTTCTAGCTTATTCCCATTAAGTACAATGCTTGCTGATGATTTTAGGTATACACTGGTAATCACTTTAAGGAAAATTTTTTATTAGGAACGGGTGCTGTATTTTTTTAAAAATTTTTTTTATTAAAGTTTTTTATTTACAGAACATATGAGTGATTTTTCTACATTGACCTTGGCAAATTTTTTTGTTCCAAATTTTTCTCTTCCTTCCCCTTACCCCTACCCCTAGATGACAGATAGTCTAATACATGTTAAATATGTTAAAATATATGATAGATCTAATATATGCATACATATCTATATAGTTATCTTGCTGCACAAGAAAAATCAGATCTAGAAAGAGAGAAAAAAAAATAAGCTAAGAAGGAAAACAAAATGCAAGCAAACATTCACAGAAAGAGTTAAAATGCTAAGTTGTGGTCCATACTCAGTTCCCACAGGCCTCTCTCTGGATGTATATGACTTTCTTTATCTCTGAACAATAGGAACTGGTTTGAATCACCTCATTGTTGAAGAGAACTATGTCCATCAGACTATAGTCTTGTTGCTGTGTATAATGATCTCCTGGTTCTGCTCGTTTCACTCAGCATCAGTTCATGCAAGTCTCTCCAGGCCTCTCTGAAATCGTCCTGCTGGTCCTTTCTTACAGACCAATAATATTCCATGACATTCATAAACCATAATTTATTCAGCCATTCTCCAACTGATGGGCATCCATTCAGTTTCCAGTTTCTAGCCACTACAAAAAGGGATGCCACAAATATTCTTGCATATGTGGGGCCCTTTCCTTCCTTTAAGATCTCTTCGGAATATATATAATAGATTTTGCTCCAAGTAAAAACACCGCTGGGTCAAAGGATATGCACAGTTTGATAACTTTTTGAGCATGGTTCCAAATTGCTCTCCAGAATGGTTGGATCTGTTCACAGTTCCACCAACAATCTATCAGTGTCCAGTTTTCCCATATTCTCTCCAACATTCGTCATTTTCTTTTCCTGTCATTTTAGCCAATCTGACCGGTGTGTAGTGGCATCTTAGAGTTGTCTTAATTTGCATTTCTCTGATCAATAGAGCTTTGGAGCACCTTTTCATATGACTAGAAATAGTTTCAATTTTTTCATCTGAAAATTGTCTGCTCATTTCTTTTGACCATTTATCAATTGGAGAATGGCTTGAATTCTTATAAATTTGAGTCAATTTTCTGTATGTTTTAGAAATGAAGTCTTTATCAGAACCTTTGAATGTAAAAATGTTTTCCCAGTTGGTGTATAATTTTCTTTATCTGTTTTCATCCTACTTGGTTTAGGTATCAGCACCATGTCTGTGTCATAAAAGGAATTTGGTAGGAGTCCTTCATTCCCTATTTTTTCAAATAGTTTATATACTATTGGAGTTAATTGTTCTTTAAATGTTTGGTAGAATTCTCATGGAAATCTGTCTGGTCCTGGGAATTTTTTTCTTAGGGATTTGATTAATAGTTTGTTCTATTTCATTTTCTAAAATGGAATTACTTAATTTATTTCCTATTCTGTTAAACTGGGCAATCCATATTTTTGTATATATTTCTCCATTTCACTTAGGTTATAAAATTTATTGGCATAAAGTTGGGCAAAGTAACTACTAATTATTGCTCTAATTTCCTCTTTGTTGGTGGAAAGTTCTCCCTTTTCATTTTTGAGACTAGCAATCTGATTTTCCTATTTCCTTTTTCTCATCAAATTAACTAAAGGTTTATCTATTTTTTGGTTTTTTCATAAAACAAACTTTTAGTTTTATTTATTAGTTCAATAGTTTTTTTTTGCTTTCAATTTTATCAATCTCTCCTTTTATTTTTAGAATTTCAAGTTTAGTATTTGATTGGGGGGGTTTAATTTGTTCTTTTTTCTAGCTTTTTTAGTTGCAAGCCCAATTCGTTGATTTTTCTCTTTCTCTATTTTATGCAAGTACGCATCTAGAGATATAAAATTTCCCCTTATAACTTCTTTGGCCGTATCCCACAAATTTTGGTATGTTTTCTCCTTATTGTCATTCTCTTGGATGAAATTATTGATTGTGTCTATGATTTGCTGTTTCACCCATTCATTCTTTAGGATAAGATTATTTAGTTTCCACTTACTTTTTGGTCTGTTTTCTCCTGGCCTTATATTGCATGTGATTTTTATTGCATCATGTTCTGAAAAAAATTGCATTTACTATTTTTGCCGTTCTGCATTTGATTTTAAGGCCTTTATTCCCTAATATTTGGTCAATTTTTGTGTAAGTTCTGAGAAAAAAGTAAATTACTTTCTGTCTCCATTCAATTTTCCCCAAAGATCACACCTAACTTTTCTAACATTTTGTTTACCTCTTTAATTTCTTTCTTATTCATTTTGTGCTTCGATTTATCTAGTTCTGAGAGAGCAAAGTTGAGATTCCCTTCTAGTATATTTTTGCTGTTCATTTCTTCTTGCATTTCTCTTAACTTTTCTGCTGTGAATTTCCATGCTATACCACTTGGTGTATATATGTTTAGTATTGATATTGCTTCATTATCTATGGTACCCTTTAGTAAGATATAGTTTCCTTCCTTATTTCTTTTAATTAGATCTATTTTTGCTTTTACTTGATCTGAGATCAGGATGGCTACCCCTGCTTTTTTTTTTTGTAATTCATTTTTTTTAAGGCTTGAGGTTTGTTCAAGGCAGAGGAGGGACAGCTGCTTTATTTTGCCCTGGAGCAGCCCTGCTGATTGATTACCAGTGCTGGGTAATGGCGGCTATGTATGGTCTTTTTCCAGGGCTCAATGGTTTGCAATTTACCTTGTAAAAGGCAAATCTGCCAATCTACCTCCTTGCAACCAGTATAGAGTGGCTTAAGAGGCTCAAAGAAGATTACCAGGTGCATGGAAGATACAGTGCTCTGTCTCCTGACCCCAGCTTCCTTCCCCAGTTTCCCTGGTCTAGGCTTAGCAGACTGTCTCCCTGCCTGATTGAAACTTTTTCTAGAAATGTGTTCTACTCCAAATATTTGTGTCTGCTTTGTCTCCAAAACCAGTTTAGAGGCTTAATCTGCTATTGGTTTGAGAGAAGGTTAGAGGAGGTTACAGAGTCAGGTCTGCTCTCTGCCATCTTGGCCCTGTTCCCCCATCCATTCTTCTTTCTTTCTTTTTTTTTTAAAGCAAATTAGCCAAATGTTTATCTATTTTAGTTGTTAGTTCATCAAACCAACTCTTAGTTTTATTTAACTTTCAGTTTTATTCATCTTTCCTTTGATTTTCCAAATTTCTAATTTGGTATTTAATTGGGGATTTTTATTTTGTTCTTTTTCTAGTTTTTTTTTTTAATTGTGTGTCCAATTCATTGTTCTTCCTTTGATTTGATTTGATTTTTTTCATGTAAACATTTAGAAATATGAACTTTCCCCCACTAGCTGCTTTAGCTGTATTCCATAAGTTTTGGTATGTTGGTTTGGGTTGGTTAGAGTAAGAGTCCGGAGTTGGGAGTTGGGAGGCATTTAGGGTTAGAGTCTTGAATGTAATTATTGGTAATTTCTTTGATTTATTATTTGGCCTACTTATTCTTTAGGATTAGACTGTTTAATTTTCAAACAATTTTTAGTTTATCTTTCTGTGGCCCATTATTAGATGTAATTTTTATTGCATCATGACCTGAAAAAGACGCATTTAATATTTCTGCATTTGACTGTGAGGTTTTTATGCGCAAATATATGGTCAGATTTTTTTTGTAGGTGCCATGTACCGCTGTGAAAAAGGCATATTCCTTTCTATCCTCATTCAGTTTTCTCCAAAAGTCTATTATATTTACCTTTTCAAAAATTCCATTCACCTCCTTAACTTTTTTCTTGTTTATTTTGTGGTGAGATTTATTTTGTTCTAGAGAGTGATGTTGAGATCCTCCACTAGTATTGTTTTGTTGTCTATTTCTTCCTAACTTCTTTAGGAATTTGGATACTATACCACTTAGTGCATATTGATTTCACTTCATTGTTTTTGTTACCCTTTAGCAAGATGTAGTTTCCTTCCTTGTTTCTTTTAATTAGATCTATTTTTGTTTTTGCTTTGAGATCAGGATTGATATCCCTGCTTTTTTAACTTCAGCTGAAGTATCATACTGCTCCAGCCTTTTATCTTTACTCTGTATCTATCACTCTGCTTCAAATGTTTTTCTTATAAACAACATATTGTAGAATCCTGACTTTTAATGAAGTCTGGTATCTGTTTTACATTCACAGTTATGCTTACTAACTGTGCGTTTCCCTCCATTCTATTTTCTTGTTTATATTTTTCTTTGTCCTCTCACCCTTTTCCTGCTCACCAGTGTTTTGCTTCTGAACCCCACCTCTCTCAGTCTGCCCTCCCTTTTATCAGCCCTTTACCCTTTTCTTTCTTTTTTATACTCCTATCACCCTTCCCTTTTCTTTTCCCTTTCCCCTTTTACTTCTCTATAGGGTAGGATAAATTTTTATACCCAACTAAGTGTGTATATTATTTCTTCTTTGAGTCTAATATGATGAGAGTATGATTCAAACAATGCTCATCCCTTCCCTTTTCCCCCTCTATTGTAATATGTCTTTTGTGTCTCTTCATGTGATATAATTCACCTCATTCTGCCTCCCCTTTTCCCTCCTCCCATTACAATCTTTTTTTCCAACCCCTTATTTTTTTATATCACCACATCAAAGTCAACTTATATCCATGCCTTCTATGTATACTTCTAACTGCCTTAATAGAGATACAGTTTTTAAGAGTTACAAGTATCTTCTTCCTATGTAGGGAAGTGAGTAGTTCAATTTTATTGAATAAAATGTTTTTCTTTTCCTGTTTACCTTTTAATGTTTATTTTGAGTCTTGTATTTAAAGATCAGATTTTCTGTTCAGCTTTGGTCTTTTCATCAGAAAAGTTTGAAAGTCCCCTATTTCATTGAATGTTCATATTTACCTCTGAAGAGTATGCTCAGTTTTGCTAAATAGTTGATTCGTGAATATAAGCTAGTGCAGTAATTCTTAAATTCTCTCTTGTGGATCTTTTTTCCAAGTCTCTTGTTTTTCTAATGATGTATTTTACATTTTCTTCTATTTTTTTCATGCTTTTGATATTTGATTTTTTTTTTAATTTTAGCTGAGGCAATTGGGGCTAAGTGACTTGCCCAGAGTCACACAGCTAGGAAGTGTTAAGTGTCTGAGGCCAGATTTGAACTCAAGTCCTCCTGACTTCAGGGCTGTTGCTCTATCCACTACTCCATCTAGCTTCCCCTATTTGATTGATTCTTAATGTCTCATAGACTGATTAGCTTCTCTGCCCAGTTCTAATTTTTTATGAATTATTTTCTTTAGTTAGCTTTTTAATCTCCTTTTCCATTTGGTGAATTCTACTTTTTTTTTTAAAGCATATTTCCATATTTGTCGTGTCATGTAAGAAAAATCAGACCAAAAGGTCAAATAAAAAGCACAAGAAAGTAAAAGCAAACAAAGGTGAGAATATTATGCTGTGATCCACATTTAGTCTTCATATGTCTATAGAGGTAGATGGAGTTTTCCATCCCAAGTCTGTTGGCGTTGCTTGAATCACCGCATTGCTGAGAACCAAATCCATCACAATTGATTATAACAAAATACTGTGTACAGTGTTCTCCTGGTTCTGCTCACTTCACTCATCATTGGTTCATGTAAGTCTTTCCAGGATTTTCTGAAATCAGCCTGCTCATTATTTCTTATGGAACATTATATTTATATACTGTAACTTATTCAGCCATCCCTCAATTTATGGGCATCCACTTAACTTCCAATTCCTTTTTTTGCTCATTTTTTAAAAAAAGCTGAGCTTTACTCCTAAGGCACAAGCTTCTTTTGCTGAGGGACAGGGGCTTCATCTCTGACTTTCCTTACTGGGGACAGAGGTACTGGCAGCTTGCCCATTTTACTGGGTTAGCCTGATTCAGTCATGCCTGTTTTGCCAGGTTCCAGGGCTCATAATTTGTCTTCTGTGCTGGGATTGAAGTTAGCCTTCTGAGCCCGGATTGTGAGGCCTTGGTACTGATCTGTGCTTTGGTTTTAGAGCCTCCTGCTACATAGCCTATACTATGCCTGTGCTGGGCTACTCTCTCCATTTACCCAAATGTGATAATCCTTTCCTGAAGTCCTTCTAAATTATCTTAAGCTGAAAATGTATTTCTTTTTGTGGATTCTATCAATTTAATAGAAATAGATAAACAAATCTCAATTTAAGATATTTCATGTGGTCAGAAGTCATAATGGAATCAAGCTTTTTTTTTTTTTTTTTTTTTTTTTGCTTTTTGCTGAGGCAATTGGGGTTAAGTGACTTGCCCAGGGTCACACAGCGAGGAAGTGTCTGAGACCAGATTTGAACTCAGGTCCTCCTGACTTCAGGGATGGTGCTCTAACCACTGCGCCACCTAGCTGCCCCTGGAATCAAGCTTTAAAGAACAAAAGCAACTTCATAAGAAAGGGAGCATTCCCAGCAATACCTGTATTGTGCTCTAAACCCTTGGGGAAAAAAGGATTTTGACTCTAGCCCAGACTGAAATGTTTAAAACATATAGTTCTGTTTTTGTGAATTTTTTCCAGAATTGGCTTTTTTGAGATTCTTCTAAATGCTATAATTTCTGGAAGAACTTATTAAAAAGTTTATTTACATGGCTTTACTTTGCTACTTTAAAAATAAAGTGTCTCATTTCACCACATTGTGCTAAAATATTATTTATTTGAGTGTTTCTTTTGTAACTTGTCTTTTTTTTTCTTCTTTTTTTTTATTAAAGCTTTTTATTTGTATAACATGTATATGGGTAGTTTCCCAACATTGATCTTTACAAAGCTTTCCATTACAAATTTTACCCCCA
>JAJPUD010020257.1:0-13453 GCA_023553655.1 Myrmecobius fasciatus | reverse complement strand
CTCCAGGCCTCTCTGAAATCGTCCTGCTGGTTGTTTCTTACAGAGCAATAATATTCCATAACATTCATATACCATAATTTATTCAGCCACTCTCCAATTGATGGGCATCCCTTCAGTTTCCAGTTTCTAGCCACTACAAAAAGGGCTGCCACAAACATTCTTGCACATTCTTTCCCTCCTCTAAGATCTCTTTGGGATATAGGCCCAGTAGAAACACTGCTGGGTCAAAGGGTATGCACAGTTTGACAACTTTTTGAGCATAGCTCCAAATTGCTCTCCAGAATGGTTGGATCTGTTCACAGTTCCACCAACAATGTATTAGTGTCCCAGTTTTCCCACATCCCCTCCAACATTCATTGTTATCTTTTCCTGTCATTTTAGCCAATCTGACAGGGGTGTAGTGGTACCTCAGAGTTGTCTTAATTTGCATTTCTCTGATCAATAGTGATTTGGAGCAACTTTTCATATGACTAGAGATGGTTTTAATTTCATCATCTGAAAATTGTCTGTTCATATCCCTTGACCACTTATCTATTGAAGAGTGGCTTGAATTCTTATAAATATGAGACAATTCTCTATATATTTTAGAAATGAGGCCTTTATCAGAACCATTAAATGTAAAGATGATTTCCCAATTTGATGCTTCCCTCCTAATCTTGTCTGCATTTGTTTTGTTTGTACAGAAACTTTTTAACTTAATATAATCAAAATTATCCATCTGGTGTTCAATTTGGAGTTCTAGGTCTTCTTTGGACATAAATTTATTCCATCTCTACAGGTCTGAGAGATAAACTATATTACGTTCCTCTAACTTGCTTACAAAGTCCCTCTTTATATCTAGATCATGAACCCATTTAGATCTTATCTTGGTATGTGGTGTTGGGTATGGGTCAAGCCCTAATTTCTTCCACACTAGTTTCCAATTTTCCCAGCAGTTTTTGCCGAATAGTGAGTATTTATCCCAAAAGCTGGGGTCTTTGGGTTTATCGAATACTAGATTGTTAAGGTTATTGCCTAGATTGTCCTGATATCCTATCCTGTGCCACTGATCGACTGCTCTATTTCTTAGCCAGTACCAAACGGTTTTGATGACCACTGCTTTCTAATATAGTTTTAGATCTGGTACAGCAAGGCCACCTTCATCTGCCTTTTTTTTTCATTAATCCCCTTGAGATCCTTGACCTTTTGTTCTTCCAAATGAACTTTGCTACTATTTTTTCTAGATCTGTAAAATAATTTCTTGGGAGTTTGATTGGTATGGCACTAAATAAGTAGATTAGTTTGGGTAGTATTGTCATTTTTATTATGTTTGCTCTGCCTACCCATGAGCACTTAATATTTTTCCAATTGATTAGGTCTGATTTTATTTGTGTGGAAAGTGTTTTGTAATTTAGTTCGTATAGTTTCTGACTTTTCCTTGGCAGATAGATTCCCAAATATTTTATCCTATCATCTGGTATTTGGAATGGAATTTCTTTTTGCATCTCTTGCTCCTGAACTTTGTTGGTAATATATAAAAATGCTGATGATTTATGTAACTTGTCTTTTACTAAATTTCTGGTGGATGGCAGTCAATTTTCTCAGTCCAAGTTTCTTGTCAATCAGGGTAAAGTTGTAGAGAGAAGCTCCCTAGAGAAGATCCATAAACTGTCTCAGAGTGGTGGAAGAAGGTAAAGTCACGTTACCAATTAATTGTTAGCCAAAGAAACAGAAAATCTTGAGAGCATTAAATGTACAGGACAGAGAGGTGTTTGAAGCAGCCTGGGAGCCAGATCCGAGCAGAACTGAGCTGCTGGGACCTTTTATGCCTGTTTGATATGTTATGCTGCATATGTGCATGCACAGACACAGATACACACACACACACACACACACACACACACACACACACACTGCTTAACAAAGGCAGGGTTATTGCAGTATCTTTGAGAGAAACCCTGTGAACCTTTACCTGAGAGGGAGAATTTCCTTTCCCCATCCTTAGGAGGAACCAATAGAGAATTTTCTTCCCAAGAAGCTTTTTGGAACATATCAGTATAACAGATATAATGATAACCTTAAAGTCAGGAAGACCTGCATTGAAATCCTGCCACAAACACTTACCTGTGTAATTCTGGGCTCAGGACTTCTCAGTCACAATTTCCTTGTGTATAAATAAAATGGGGATCATAATAGCACTTACTTTACAAAGCTATTGTTAGAATCAAATGAGATAATCCACCAAACTCTTAAATATTTGTAACCCTTAAAGTGCTCTATAAATGTTAGCTATTATTATTAGCATTAACAGTAGTGCTTGTAGTAGTAATTAGAAGGCATGATTTCAAATGGATAACACAAGAGAATTGACTAAATAAATTCAAGACCACATTTTCTTAGACCAGAGTCTAGAATCTATGCAACCCTTAATGAAACAGATTGATGTTGTTCCATTGTATCAGACTTTGGGACCCCATTTGAGTTGTTCCTGGCAAAGCTACTAGAGTGGTTTGCCATTTCCTTCTCCAATTTATTTTACAGATGAGGAAACTGAGGCAAACAAGGTGAAGTGACTTGCCCACAGTCACATAGCTAGATTTGAACTCAGATTTTTCTAGACTCCAGAACCCACCTTCTTTTAAAAAAATGGTTCTACAATTTTATTTCAAAATATTTTATTTTTCTTCAGTTGTATGTAAAGATAATTTTTACATTCATTAAAAATTTTTTGAGTTACAAATTTCCTCTCTCCCTTGCTCAATCTCTCTTCTCCCTGATAGTAATTTAATATAGGTTATATATATAGAACCTACATTCTAGCCAATGTACCACCTAGCTATCCCAGAAACAGAACCAGAGAATTAATACATATAAAACATTAATACATAATTATTGACATATGTAATTCTCAGGTGTATGTGTACACATACTCATTTGCATGAAGCTTGTGATCTAGTAGGAAAGATAGGATACATAACAAGTAATGATAATAAAAATAAAGAAGTTAGGTGTTATAAACAATGGTCAAAGTTCTTTGAAAGGTCTGTGAAGGAGGATTAGGAAGTGGAATTTGAACTAGGTCTTAAAGGATGTATAGATGTTAATGGTGAACATTAAAGGCATCTCAAGCAAAATGTCATGTTTGAAGGTCTGCATGGAAGGAGAAAAGCTGGAGACATCATTGTGGAACTCTCAGAAGTAGTCAGTCCTTATCCCAGAAGCTGGGGTCTTTGGGTTTATCAAACACTAGACTGCTATAGTTATTGCCAGTTTGTCCTGTGATCCTATCCTATTCCACCGATCGACTACTCTATTTCTCAGTCAGTACCAAATGTTTTTGACGACCGCTGCTTTATAATATAGTTTTAGATCTGGCACGGCAAGGCCACCTTCATCAGCCTTTTTTTTTTTCCATTAATTCCCTTGAAATTCTTGACCTTTTGTTCTTCCAAATGAACTTTGCTACTCTTTTTTTCTAGATCTGTAAGATCTTTTCTTGGGAGTTTGATTGGTATGTGTGCCAACTTTTATACTATTTCCAGACATGATTTTACTTTGTGTAGAGCTAATCATTCTATGAGGGCAGCCAGATAGAGGGGCAGGAATGGAGGCAGGAAGACTCCTCTTCCTGACATCAACTCCATGATGCAGTGCAAATGTTTGCCTGTTTTCTCATCTGTAAAATGAGCTGGAGAAGGATATGGGCAACCACTGTAGTATCTCTGGCAAGAAAACCCCAAGTGTGAAGTCATGAAGAGCCAGACATAGAACAACTAGGTAGTTCTGCAGTGGATAGAGCACCAGCCCTGAAGTCAGGAGGACCTGAGTTCAAATCTGCCCTCAGAAACTTAACACTTGTTAGCTGTGGTGTGACCCTGAGCAAGTCACTTCACCATAGTTGTCTCCAACCTCTTCCTCACCCCAGTAAAGAATGAGACACCACTGAAAAACAACTGAATAAAATCATATTATATATACCTCTACTTAAAAATCTCTAGTGACTCTAATTCCTGTCATTCATTGGTCTAACACTATTCTAAAAATATATATTCCATTGTAAATAAATAGAACTATTCTGTGACTTTGGAAAGCAACCTCAATTCTCTTGTCTCAGTGTTTTTGCATTTTCCCTCTATCTGGATTTTTTCCTTCTCCTTTTTATATTTTTGAATCCTTGAATGTCCTTCAAACAACAATGGAATGCCATCTTTTTTTTAAATCAAGTGATCCTTGATAATTTGAATAATTGATTACTATTTTCCTTGGACCTCAAGTAATACTCAGGTCTTAAAAAATGTTTTATTTTCCCAATTATAGTTTTAAAAAGAATTTTAATATTCTTTTTTCAAATTTTGAGTTCCAAATTCTTTCCCTCCCTTCTCTCTCTATTGACAAGGCAAGAAATCTGACATATGTTATTCATATGTAGTCATGCAAAACATATCTCCATGTGAATAATACTGTGAAAGAAGACACAGACAAAAACTCCAAGAAAAATAAAGTAAAAATAAAATCTTTGATTTGCACTCATTTTCCACCAGTTCTTTGTAGATCAAGTCCTTCAGAACAGTCTTGGGTCATTATTTCCTGAGAATAGCTAAGTTATTTACAGTTAGATCATACAATATTGCTGTTTCTTTGCACAATATTTTTCCTAGTTCTCATTTTACTTAGATCAATTCATGTAAGTCTTCAGGCTTTTCTGAGAGTATCCTGCTTGTCATTTCTTATAGCACAATAGTGCTCCATCTCATATTCAACAGCTTGTTCAGCCATTTCCCAGTTGATGGACATCCCCTCAATTTCCAATTCTTTGCCATCACAAAAAAGAATTGTTAACATATTTTTGTATGTATAGGTGTTTTCCATTTCTGGTTTTTTTTTTTTTTTTTTTTATCTGGGATACAGATTATTGATGGTTTTGCTTGGTCAAAGTATATACATGGGCCTTTTGGCCCAGTTCCAAATTGCTCTACAAGATGGTTGAATCAATATACCACTTTACCAACAATGCATTGGTATTCCAATTTTTACCACATCACCTCTAACATTCGTCATTTTCCTTTTCTGTTATATTGTCAGTGTGATGGGTATGGGATAGTAGGTCAGAGTTGTTTTAATTTGCATGTCTCTAATCGATAATGATTTAGAGCATTTTTTTTTTACATAATTGTACATAGCTTTAATTACTTTGTCTGAAAATTGCCTGTTCGTGTCCTTAATTGAGGACTGGCTCTTGGTAATACTCTGTTTTGTACCTCTATAATGCGATTTTGTTTCACTTAAAAAAAAAAAAAAGTTTTGGTTATTTGGTTTGTGCTCAGATGGAAGTACAGAAGAGGTACTGTTTTTTATCTAAACTATTATCTTTCCCATTATTAGTTAGCATAGTACTCTGCACATAGTAGATTTTTTTTTTTTTTTGCTTTTTGCTGAGGCAATTGGGGTTAAGTGACTTGCCTAGGGTCACATAGCTAGGAAGTGTCTGAGACCAGATTTGAACTCAAGTCTTCCTGACTTCAGGGCTGGTGCTCTAACCACTGTGCCACCTAGCTGCCCCAACACAGTAGATTCTTGATAGACATTTTAAATTTCCTGATAATTATTTAATTATATATATATTTATTTATCAGAATATGGGATCTGTGATTTTATCAGCTTAGGCTACTTGGTATGAAAATCATCCACATCAGCACATTATGGCAACTCATCTAAAACTTTAATATCTAAAGCAATGGTTTTCAAACTTTTCCATGTCATGAATACCATAGGCAGTCTGGGTGGAACCTATGGAACCTTTTTCAGAAAGATGTTTTAAATAATTGAAGGAAATGTTACATTTTAATTAGAAGTTAGTGAAAATAAATATATACTATTTTCCCCATCCAAGTTAAAAAAATCTCTTGGGATCTTTGTCCATGAACCTCAAGTTAAGAATTCCTGGTCTAGGGAGTTGCTTGAGAACACAGAGGTAAAGTGACTTGTTAAGGGTCATACAGCTAGGAAATATAATGCCTAGATGTGAAGCCAGGCCTTCTTGATTACAAGCCTAACATTGCTGCCTCCACCTTCTGATGGAAGATTTATTATTTTATTGTATTCCAATAACAGCCCTTTGATGGGGTCAGGACAAGTGTTCACTTTTATTGATAAGGAATCTTAGGCCCAAGAACATGTGCTTCAGCCAAGGTCAAGTGACTATTAGATCTTTGAGAGCAGAGACTATTTCCCTCCCTGTTCTCAGGGCTTTGTGCAGTTGAAACTTCCTACAAACCTGATTTTAGCATATCATTTCTTGGATCAAAAAACATGGAATGGCTCCCCATTACCAGTGGAATATATTCCAAGCTCCTCACACTGGCATTTAAAGCCCTCCATAATTAGATTTCAAAATCCTTTCTCCAATTCTTTTATCTCATACTCCTCACCATGAACTGCCATACCAGCCAGGCTATCTCTACCCTTCCCTCCGAGCTTCAATTACTTCCTATATTTGAAAGAAACCAACTTTGAAGTCATAGCTCTCCTTTGACATTTTACTAGCCTTGACCTTTACCATCACTTATTAGGGATTTAGCACCTACTGCCTTCTCTTATTGGCTCTATTATATTTTCTCTTCCTTTGATTAAGTTAGACCAAATAGAGGTCACACTTTCTCCCAAAATCAGGCTTGTCCAATATCTGAGTACAGTTGATTATTATGATCTTATTAAGAGGACAATGAAACTAAGGAAGACAGAGAATTGTGATGATTATAAATAACAATTTTATTTGAAGAAAAATAAAAAGAAAATTATACTTTTACAGGAAATAAATATTTATACACAATAATATTAAATATTTATTCCTCATTATGTATCTATATAATTTTTTTTCCTTTCAAAGATATGTTTTAGTGTTGTGGCTTATATCAGTAGCAAAAAATAGTATATTTGAAGCAACACAGTGGATTGTAAGCTCCTTGAAGACAGATACTATTGTTTCAACCTTTTGGTATCACTAAGATCCCTTACCATATTGGCTGTACCCACAATATAATTCAATAAATATTTATTAATTAATATATTCCTTGACTATGCCAGGCTCTGGTCTTTCTGTCTTGCTACCACTTCCACTTGAACAGGCAGAAGAAGTACAGGACATGGCTTAATGGGTAAAACAAGACCATGATTAAAAAAATGCATTTTAAAAGACAACAGTGCCATTGAAATAATTAAAAGATAATAAATATTGCCAGCAAGAAAATACAGTGCCAAGTCTACTGCCAGCTAAATAGTAGGTACTTAAGAAATGTTTATTGATTTATTACTGATGAATACTTTCATTTACTTGCTTAGGGAAAATTTTTATTGATTTTTGTATATGAATTTGTTTTTATTTATGATGGGTTTAATAGTGATAAATGATACCAGCTTCCCTTATTTCCAAGGATGAGAAATGATAGATTTTTCAGCCTCTTACCTACCAAAAATGTGGTACTGGACCTAATATTCTACAAGCTCCTATTTGTCTATTTCCAATGTGCTGTGGTACTAAAATGAACAGCAACTTTGTTCAAGGTTCTTCTGTCTTCATCTCTTTAAAATTTCATTTACTTATTTTTTTTTTTACTGAGTTGTTCTTTTGTTATCATTGGGATTCATTCAATTCATCAAGAAAAATGTGTGTGTCTTGTTAAACACTGTGGAGGATACAGGGAGGTCCCAGATGGGCAGGTTGCTTAAGAGTGAACAAAAGTGATTACTGTCCTGTATGCTTACCTGAGGCACACACCAGAAGTAAAGCAGACATTAGAACCAGTATTAATATTGAAGCTGAGAACTCTTCAATAAATATTCTACTTTACATTGTGTGTCTTTTCTGAGCTCTCAGAGTCAGGTTTCATGCTACCATCAGAAAGTCACTACATAGACTTGACAAAGTGGAAATCAGAAGAAAATCTGTCTTTAACCACTTGTACACGGCTGGAATACCTCTTTCACTCTTAGGTAACTCTTTAGTTCTAGACAATAAATGCATGTGACATTGCATCATAAAATTGCCATGTGGGTGAAACCTCCCCCTCCCCCAGTTAGCTCATTATTTTACAGTTGGAATACAAGTTGTTCATTTTTTTTTACCAGTTATTTAGTATAATAATTTTTGAACTAGATGATAACATCTAAGTTAGAGTAATGTTTGTATGTTCTATCAGATCTCAGTGCATCTGGACTTATTGCCAAGTCATCATTAGGAAGTTTCACTCATTTATAGATATTATTATGCATAACAATGCATAGATCCATCATGTGAATGAGTGAACTGGCACATGGGAAGCCCCTGTCCAGTGCTATCTTCTGGCAGCTTCTCTTTAGCCTGTTTTTCTGACATTTTAAATGATATACAGAAGCATATTGAATTGAATTTCAAAAGAAAGCCTTGATTTTCTCATGGAGATGGATTTTTTTCACTCCTGTTTGTGCATCATATACATGGAACAATTTAAACATGTAACCGATGTCTACCAATTATGCACTGATTGCTTTTGATGTAGAAGATGCACTTTTATCTCCTATTCATTGAATGTGATTCAACTCTACTGTGTGGGTTATTGCTCCTCACTTTGTCCAGAATAACACTTTACATCTATATTCTGATGATTCTTTAAAAAAAATTTAATAATAGCCTTTTATTTTTCAAAATACATGCATGGATAATTTTCAACATTCATCCTTGCAAAACCTGGTGTTCTAAATTTTTTTTCCTCCCCTTCTGCTAGACAGCAATATATATTAAACATGTGCAATTCTTCTATATATATTTCCACAAATATGTTACACTAGAAAAATCAGATCAAAAAGGAAAAAAAAATGAGAAAGAAAACACAATGCAAGCAAATAACAACAAGATTGAAAATGCTCTGTTGTGGTCCACACTCAGTTCCCACAGGCCTCTCTCTCTTGGTGTAGATGGCTTTCTTCATCACTGAGCAATTGGAACTGGTTTGAATCATCTCATTGTGGAAGAGAGCCACGTCTATCAGAATTGATCATCGTATAGTCTTGTTGCTGTGTATAATGTTCTCCTGGTTCTGCTGATTTCACTCAGCGTCAGTTCATGCAAGTCTCTCCAGGCCTCTCTGAAATCATCCTGCTGGCTGTTTCTTACAGAACAATAATATTCCATAATATTCATATACCATAATTTATTCAGCCATTCTCCAATTGATGGGCATCCTTTCAGTTTCCAGTTTCTAGCCACTACAAAAAGGGCTGCCACAAACATTTTTTGCACATGTGGGGCCCTTTCCTTCATTTAAGATCTCTTTGGGATATAGACCCAGTAGAAACACTGCTGGGTCAAAGGGTATGCACAGTTTGATAAGTTTTTGAGCATAGCTCCAAATTGCTCTCCAGAATGTTTGGATCCATTCACAGCTCCACCAACAATGCATCAGTGTCCCAGCCTTCCCACATCCCCTCCAACATTCATCATTATTTTTTCTTGCCATTAAAGCTCAATTTCTAATTATGAATTTCCTTTGCTTAACAGGCTTCAGTGGTTTCCCAAAGCCTGGAATGTGACAAATTCCAGTATTTGGCATGTTGAGGTGTTATTCTTTATTTCTGGACCAATTTCATATTATTAATTGGTCCTGTCTTCCCTGCCTCTTTCCATCCATTGCCGTTTTCAAGATTCAACGCAAATGTCACTTTTTATGTGAGGTCTTTTCTGATCCCCCTCCAGGGGATTGTATATATTTTACCTTTATTTATAATAATAGCTAATGTACAGTTTGTACTATGTGCCAGGGAATATACTAAGTGCTTTACAATAATTATCTCATTTGAGACTCACAACAGTTGTGGCAGGCTGGTACTATTATTATCCCCATTTTATAGATGGGAAAAGTGAGGCAAATAGAGGTTATGTGATTTCCCTAGGGTCAAGCGGCTAGCAGATATCTGAGTCTGGATTTGAACTCAGGTGTTCCTGACTCCTGGCACTCTTTTCACTGCACCTAGCTGCCCTCCATGTCCATCCCTCCTAGCCCTCCACCTCCCAATAGAATATAAAGCCCTTAATGGTGGAGACTACCTTACTTTTGTCCTGATAACAGTAACACTTAGCTAAGTGCTTGACACACTGCTAGGCACTTACTAAATGCAGTGGGTCAGTGTTTGTTAAACATTACATGCTTGACACTATTCTAGGTACCAAAGAAAAAACTCCATTCCCTGCCCTCAAGGCAAATAGAGGGGTGATTATATATACATTCGCACATGTTCAAACTAGACACAAAATAACCTTGTGGAGAAAGGCTCTGGTAAGCAGGAAAGGCGTCATGGCCAGAGTATTGTTTCAGTTATATCTTCAAGGAGAAAGATTTTATGAGGTAGAGGAGTGGGGAAACATTCTAGGGCTGGGGAGGGGATGCTGATACATAGACACAGTGATGGGAGATGTCATGTCCTTGGTGGAGAAGAGAAGGAAGGCCAGTTAAGCTGGATCCCAGGATCACACAGGCAGTAAAACAGTGTTCACTGAGATTATAAGGACAGGTTGGAGTCATGTTGTGAATGGCTTTAAAAACTAAAGAGAAGAGTTTATATTGGAGACAATAAGGAGCCATTGGAGTTTATTGACTAGATGAACAACACAGAATGCAATCAAGGAAAGTCACTTTAGCAAATGTGTAGAGGACAGACTAGTAGAGAGAAGAAAGCTCTGTGGAGGGGAATCTGTCAAGATTTGGTAAGGGATTGTTGTTGTTCATCCTTCATTCTTGAAGAGGACCATGACATCAGGGAGGTGCTATCATGACATGCATGTAAACTGAATTTTAGTGAGGGACAGCTCTGCAAGGTCACCTGCCTCACTTTCCCCTCCAGAGCCACCTGGATTTAGTGGCCAGAGAGATATGTGAACTACTGGAGATAGCCCTGGATGCAACAGGAGACCTTGGCCTTTTTTTAAAGCTAAGGTCTTCAAAGGGTCTCATTTGGACTGAAGCAACACCCATTCAGTGCTTAAGGCTGGGTAGCCATTGAGACAAAGAATCTCCTCTTTCACCCAGTCTGAAAAAATCTAAATAAATAAATAACATAATAAATGAATCTGGGAGGGAAAGACCTTCAGAGTTTATGGGCAAAACAGAAATGATGGCTATTTACATTCAATCAGAGTCTATGGGGATCCAAACAGTGATTTCTATATGTATACTGAAAGGAATTGAGGATAATGTTGAGAGAACTAGTACTGTTTATACAAAGGAAGACAGAGATAGGTTGGGGGGGGGCAAAGATCTGTTTTGGGCACATCAGTTTTATAATGACTCTTGGACAAGATAATTTTGAAAAATCCAAGAAGCAATTGGCAATGTGAAACTGAGGCTCAGTAGAAAGACTGGGGCTGGAGGAACCATTTTTATGGAGATTATAATTAAACTCTTGATTGCTAAGGTCACTGGGACAGAGAAAGTAGAGATAAGAGAAGGTTCAGGATAGAATTTTGGGGAATAATTTGGGAGCTTAATACAGATGATGAACCAGAAAAGCAGATTGAGAAAGTCTAGTCAGCTAGGGAATTCAGAGGAAAGCGGAGTCATCAGTAGTGTCCAATACATCACAGAGGTCCAGAAGGAAAACTGAGAAAAGACCATGATATCTGACAATTAAGACATCATTTATGGTCAAAAGATATGAACAGACAATTTTCAGATGAAGAAATTGAAACTATTTCTGGTCACATGAAAAGGTGCTCCAAGTCACTATTGATCAGAGAAATGCAAATTAAGACAACTCTGAGATACCACTACACACCTGTCAGATTGGCTAAAATGACAGGAAATGATAATGATAACTGTTGGAGGGGATGTGGGACAATTGGGACACTGATACATTGTTGGTGGAACTGTGAATGGATCCAACCATTCTGGAGAGCACTTTGGAGCTATGCTCAAAAAGTTATCAAACTGGGCATACCCTTTGACCCAGCAGTGTTTCTACTGGGCCTATATCCCAAAGAGATTTTAAAGGAGGGAAAGGCACCCACATGTGCAAAAATGTTTGTGGCAGCCCGTTTTGTAGTGGCAAGAAACTGGAAATTGAAAGGATGCCCATCAATTGGAGAATGGCTGAATAAATTATGGTATATGAATGTTATGGAATATTATTGCTCTGTAAGAAACGACCAGCAGGACGATTTCAGAGAGGCCTGGAGGGACTTGCATGAACTGATGCTGAGTGAAATCAGCAGAACCAGAACATTATACACAGCAACAAGACTATACGATGATCAATTCTGATGGACATGGTTCTCTTCAACAATGATGTGATTCAAACCAGTTCCTATTGTTCAGCGATGAAGATAGTCATATACATCTAGAGAGAGGCCTGTGGGAACTGAGTACGGACCACAACACAGCATTTTAATGCTTTCTGTGAATATCTCCATGCATTTTGTTTTCCTTCTTAGGTTGTTTTCTTCTTCTCTTTCTAGATCTGATGTTTCTTGTGCAGTAAGATAACTGTATAGATATGTATACATATATTGTATTTGTCATATAATTTATCCTATTTAGCATGTATTAGATTACCTGTCATCTAGGGGTGGGGGGTGAGGGGAAGGAGGGGAAAAGCTTGGGAAAAAAAAAGTTTTTGCAAAGGTCAATGTAGAAAAATCACTCATATGTTTTGTAAATAAAAAGCTTTATTAAAAAAAAAGACATCATTTATAACTTCATCTAGAGCCATTCAGTTAAACAATAAGGCTGTAAAGGTGATATAAAAGAAATAAAAGCAATGAGTGTTGAAGAAGGAAAAAACTGGCAATTTGCAAGACACAATGACAGAAAAGCAGGAACAATCCTCATGAAGCCAAAGAATAGTGGGAAGAACATTGGATTTGGAATTTAGGAACTGGATTCAAATTACAGTTTGGCAACTTTCTACACACAAGACTATAAATCAATCACTTAGCTTTTCTGGAGTCCCATTTTCTCATCTGAACAATGAGGGGCCTGTGGGAGATGAACTCTAAATTCCCATTGTGTATGATGGACTGAGTAAGACCCTTTCATAGGATATGCCCTGATTATGATTTGAGACTTTATAATAACAGGTTGAGCTATAGCTAAAAACCTACAGTTGTTCAATTGTCTCGAATGGACATTTCCCTTGGGTTTCCCTATATTCTTAATTAGCATTTAAGTATTTCTTTTAAAGGCCATGATGACTTTGAATTCTCTCGGGAGGATATTTGCTTGTGTAGCAGTTCTCTAGGGAAATTTAAATTAAGAGTTTATTATTGACTTGTATTCTTTTGTTTCTGAGATAGATTTCTGGGTTTAGGGTATAAGCTTGGGCTCCCCCCAACAATGGGAGAAAAGGAAGGGGCTTGTGTTCTACTTAAACTTGTGTTTTGCAGTTTAAGTTTTGTACTTTTTTTTTTACTGACAAACACTTTGTCAGATAGATCTCCTTCCTCACTAGA
>JAJPUD010020256.1:0-25036 GCA_023553655.1 Myrmecobius fasciatus | reverse complement strand
TCTCTCTCTCTCTCTCTCTCTCTCTCTCTCTCTCTCTCTCTCTCTCTTTGTTTGCTGAGGCAATTGGGGGTAAGTGACTTGCCCAGGGTCACACAGCTAGGGAATGTTAAGTGTCTGAGATCATATTTGAACTCAGGTCCTCCTGACTTCAGGACTGGTGCTCTATCCACTGCGCCACCTAGCTGCCCCTGAACAAAATTTTCTAACCTAAAATATCAGAAGTATGATAGAAAAAGAGCTAGATTAAGGGTCAAAAGACCTCTCAGATCCCAGTTCTGCTATATAACAAAATATGCTACCTTAAGGAAGTCACAGAAGAGGTCTCAGGGTCCTCTGCTTCAAAAATAGATTAGACTAAATAATCCTTATGATTTAGCTCTAAATTCCAAGAAAATTAAAGGAAAAGTCACCCACATTTATTTAACAGATAGATAGTTCTGTTACATTCAGTAGAAATTGAGCCATATTATATTAAGTACTGTCTTAATGGAACCTTAGAACCAATGATCTCCAAAGTGAAGGCCATGACTATCACATGATCCCAAAGACTATGATATAAGACATGCATGATCAATCATTTGAAAGGTATATCAAGAGGTTTCCATTCAGTCCTCCCCTGGACTTTTCATCAATTTATCAACATCTTCCCTTCACCTATTACACCCTAGGACTTCTTCCATCTACTTCATCCAGTAGCCTGATTTTGGCCTTCTACTTCAGCAACTGCATGGCTACCACTGGGAAAAATTTTTAATAATCTCATGGCAACAGCAAATATCCAATAAAAGATGGGCTTAAAATTATAGGGAGATAATAATAAGAACTCCATTCCCTCCTTTTTGTTTTGGATAGAGCAAAGTAAGTTATATAAGATAAGTAAGCATGGATAAGCATGAGAGATTCAACAAAGATTTCACTGTTTCCTCCCAAATCAACCCTTCTTCAGAACTTTCCTATTTTCATCAAGGACATCACCAACCTTCCAGTCACTAGGTCTGTCAGCCTGATTTTTATGTCATCTTGAACCCTTCATTTTCATTCAATCTCACATGTCCAAGTTGTTGGAAAATGTCGTTTCCATTATCTCAACATCTCATACACATATTTCTTTTTCTCTACTAACACAGTCATTGATCACCCTATTTTAGCTGCTCATCATCTCTCATAGATATTATTATGATGGCTTCCTGTGTTGATGCATCTCTCGCCCAGTTTATCCTCCACAAATGTGCCAAAGTGATTTTTTTTCTAAAATAAATATATGTATTTTTTTCTAAATTATATTTCAGTGGCTCCCTTTTACCCCTAAGATTAAAGATAAACCTCTCTGTTTGGCATTTAAAGTCCTTCAAAAACTGGTGCCAAATGACCTTTCTAGCCTTATTTATACATTAGCTCCCTTCCTATTCTCTAAGGTCCTATCAAACTGGCCTTTCTCCTGATCCTCACATGCTTACAGAAACATAATTAAAATATTCAAAAATGAATAAGAAATTAGAGTATGATACTATCCATTAACCAGAACTATATAAAAAAAGAAATGAATTTATATTAAATATTTTCTATTGAGTTGAAATGAAAGACAATTCATTTATATTTGTTTTTATATTGTGTATGGTGAATATCCATACATAGACATGACTGGCTAAAAAGCAAGATGTACACTTTATATATATTTTTGCATAATATTTTTAAGTGTAGAAAACTTAAAAATCTTTCTTATTTTGTGGATCTGCATGAAAACAGGCAGAGGGCTAAATTTGGCTTGTGGACCATAGTTTGCCAATCCCTGCCTAGAAAATCACTGTTCACACTAACAGCGCTCATTTCAGGGTTTTCTTTGCCTGCTTAAGGGATCTGTGCCATGAGTCTCTCCAAATAACAAATTATTTATTCACCACCCTTACAATGGATGGAAGCATAATCATTTTAATGAAACCTTTATACTACATTTATTCTCTGTACTGGCTGAGCATTTTCCACAACAAGAGACAGAGGATAAAGTTATATTCTTTAACACCCACTCCATCCCAAATAGATCATGCTATCTTAATCATAATTTACTTCCTTCCTTCTTTGTTTCTATATTTCTTCTTTCTCCTTTCTTTTTCCTTCCTTCCTTCCTTCCTTTTTCCCTCCCTTCTTTCCTCTCTCTTTCTCTCTCCTCCCTTTTTTCTTCTCTCTCTTTCTCTCTCCTCCCTTCTTTCTTTCTCTCTCTCCCTTCCTTCTTTTCTTCATTCCTTACCTCCAATAAAAGTACAGGAAAAGTGGAGGTAGAATGGAAAAATGGTGCAGGGAATATACACATCTTCTTTGTTTTCCTGAGATTAGCAACATTGGAACCTCCACACAAAGGCTTTAACAAATGGAACCGTGTTTATGTTTCTTTCCCCTAAAAATTATGTATATCATTACTGACTTAAGGATGGGTTTTCAATTTTAAGGTATTATGAAAAAATAATTCACCCATATAGCAGAAAGTGTTGCATCTATAAACCTAAAACATGCCTCTAATAGAAGAAAGAGTGTCTTGATTGTTTTCAGTAAATATAAAACTTCAGGAGGAATTCTATTTAGAGTAGAAGTAAAGACTTTCATTGGATCCCAAAGTGGATATGGTGCTTTATTTATTTCTGTCTTTCCTCAGAAACTTGACTATACTCTTTAGGGAATGATAGAATACTTATGGGCCCAAGCTGATTTTAACTTCAACAGCAGGTCAAAGCAGGTTGCATGGGTGGGGTAAAGAGGCTTGGAAATTGCTTTTGATTAAGAACAAAAAGAACCCCAAATCCCAGAAGAACTCCTCCCAGTATCCTGGAGATGATCCCAATCCCCTCTGTAAAGGAACAAACTTAATAAGTCACCTTCAACATGTAGATACTTGGCAAAAAATGTTTGGAAAAGAGCTTTATTTTCATCAGACTCTCCTTCCAAGTTAAAATTCTCCTGCAATTTGATCAACAACATGATCAGATGAATGATATCTTACCACTGTGGGAAGGGAAAAGAAATCCAGGAGGAAAAAAAAGAAACTAAGTACCATTCAAAATTAAACTACACAGTTCAAAGACTTTCCAGATTAAGTGAAAGCAACTTTTACTTATATGTATGAGAGTTTTCCATTGATTTAATTTGGAAAGCCAAAAAGTTGTCACATTTCTCTGAGGCATTCTGAATTGAAGGACAATTTCTTTTGGAATACTCCCTCCCTGATCCAGTCTTTTACTATGTTAAAAAAAATACCTTTTCTTTTGTCCATAAGAGGTAAATAGAAGTATATTTAAAAATAAAATGTCCAGTTCTTTTCTCTTCAAGGTCTGAGGTTCATTATAATGAAAGCATCCTTTAGAATCACTTTTCTTGACTATTCCAAATTTTAAAAAACCCATCAGCTTAGATATAGGAGAATGGAAATATGGTCTTTTAGGTCACTTTCTTTCCTATCATTGTGACCAATCAATCATTAGCTATTTTCTTTCATTTCCATCACCTGGAATCTAACTACTGACAGAAAGAATAGTCAGTCAACAAGCATTTACTAACCACTTACTAGGTCCCTGGCACTATGCTAAGCATCAGGGATACAAAGACAGAAAAAGCAATTACCACTCCTAAGTACTTTCAAAAAGAAAGCGCTTATATTAATGATTGAGAGAGGTTTCTTGTAAAAAGTAGGCCTTTTGCTACAACTTGAAAGATGTGAGGAAAAGTAGGAGGTAAAGATGAAGAGTGAGAAAATTCACAGTATAGGGGACAGCCAGTGAAAATGTACAAAGTTAGGAGATGGAGCATCATGTGTAAGAAACAGCAAGACCATTGTCAGTAGACAGCAGAGAATATATACATGTGGGGAGGAGAAGAGGAGTTGGAAAAAGCCTAGAAAAGTAAGAAGATGAGAGATTGTAGAGGATTATAAAAGCCAAAAGGAAGCTTTTATAGTTTATCCTGTGGACAATATAGAAACACCAGAGTTTAATGAAGAGGGGGTGATATGGTCAGACTTATACTTTAGTTGAGAGGAGGATGGACTTGAATGGAGAGATTCAAGTCAGGAAAAACAACTAGAAGGCTATTGCATAAACTAGGCATTCAGTGATAAGATCCTGAACCAGGATAGTGACAGTGTTAGAGGAAAGAAGGGGGCATATAAAAGAGATATTAGAAAAGTAGAATCTATAAGACTTGATAACTGCTTGACTGGAGGTGGGGAAAAAATGAAGAGATGATAATAACATCTAGTTTGAAATTCTGGTTCACTGGGAGGATGGTGAGACTTTGGCCAGTAATAGGTAGGTTAGGAACAGTAGAGAATTTGGTGGGGAAAGGCAATGAGTTCAATTTTAAACATGTTAAGACATGTTTGAGACATATAGTTCAAGGTGTCTAGGAAGTTGGAGATAAATGCAATATTGAAGTTTAGGGGAGATGTTAGTTTTAGACAAAAAGATCTGAGAACTATCTGCACAATGAGAGTTGAATGCATGGGACCTGGTGAGATTATCTAGAAATAATACATTAGGAGAAGAACTAAAAAGTTCCAATATAGACTCCTATAAGACACTCACGGCTAGTAGGTATGAACTAGATAAAGATCTAGCAAAGGAAATTGAGGAATTATATTGGTAGGATAACCAGGAAAGAACTATATAATGAAAATCTAGAGAAAAGAGAGTTAACAAAGAGAAGGCGACAATGTCAAAGGCTGCAGAAAAAGCAAGAAGGATGAGGATGAAAAAAAGCCATTAGATTTGGTGATTAAGAGTTCAGTGGTAGAAGAATTACCCATACATATGTTTTGCAAATAAAAAGCTTTAATAAAGAAAAAAAAAAGAGTTCAGCGGTAACTTTGGAGAGTTTTAAAGAAATGTTGGAAACCAGACTGTAGAGAGGTAAGAAGAGAGTAAGAAGAAAGGAAGTGGAGGTATTAACTGTTGACAACAGTCTCAAGAAGCTTAGCCACAAAAGGGAGAAGACCTATAGGATGATAGCTAGTGGAGATAAATGGATCAAGTGAGGACTTTTTGAGTATGAGGAAAATATAAGCATGTTTATAGGCAGTAAACAGAAAGCCATTAAAAGTCAGTGAAACGACATAGCATTTTCACTTCTTTTGTTGTTTGCTTGAATTTTATTTTATTTCTAATTTTTCTTCCTTTTTGATCAGATTTTTTTTGTGCACCAAAATAATTTTATAAATATATATGCCTATATTCAATTTAATATATTTTTACATATTTTAACATATATTGGATTACTTGCCATCTAGGTGGGGGGTTGGGGGAAAGGGGGAAAAATTGGAACACAAGGTTTTGCAAAGGATCAATGCTGAAAAATTATCCTTGCATGTTTTGAAAATAAAAAGCTTCAATAAAAAATTTAGTGAAAATGGGAAGGATAGAGGGAGAAACGTGCTAGAGAAGATAGGAAGAATGAGATCATTTGTACATATAGTAGAAAGGAGAAGCCCAACTCTTCATGTGAGATAAGAGTGGAGGAGTTAGTGGCAGAAGACATATGGAGAGTATAAATTGAGGAAAAAAGAGAAAGTTCTCAACAAATGACATCAGTTTTGTTCAGTGAAACATAAAGGTTTTTAGCTGAGAAGGTGGAGGGAGAAAGAGATATGGGAGTATTAAGTGTGGGGGAGGAGAATGAAAAACTTTGGAAAAGTTGCTGTGGTAAGTGGTAAATAAATAAGGGAGGTAGAAAATTGCCTTGCTACAATTAGATGATGCTAAACAAATATGGAGAAAATGAGGTTTAGAAAAACAAGCTTTGTTATATTATTTGAACTGGGCTCTAATTGCCAGCAGGACAAGTAGGAAGAAGGAAGCAGATGGTGAAAGTAATCCAGGGTGGAGGTTTGGCAGTGTAAGACCTTAGGATAAGGGAGCAAGGGATTTTAAAGAATAATACCTTATAGAGGTGAACTAGTTATTTGAGGGGGCAGGATGAGGAGGGAAGGAGAATGTGGCCAGTATAAGAGTGATGGCCTGGGAAAGAATTTAGAAGTGAAAGGACTGGAGGTTGGAGGGAAGACAAGGAAGGTTGGGGGTTGAAATACTGAGGCAAGAAAGCCACATTTAATTGAATAAATGTTGTATCTTCTTTTCCATGTTATGACCAAGTTAACTTTTTACTGTCAAATAGTCTACAAGTATCTCATTTCATTCCAATCCCACACTTGAATCATTAGACTAGCTTGAGCCAGGCCTGGCCTATTAGTAGAGGAGACCTCGCTAATGGCGGGGTAATTAAACTACAGGACTGCAGGCAACAGAGGTGGTGGCAACAGCTGCAGAAAGAGTAATAAAACAGCTAAGAGAGCTGGGTGGAAACTATAGAACCTGTAGCAATTATATCTAATTGGGAACTAGTGATTATTGTGCACTTAGGCTCTTAAGACTTCTTATTCTACTCCCCCATGGATGTTATAAGTTTTTTTGGGATATGAATAACCATTCTGGGGAAAAGGGGACTAAAATTATTACTGGTAGCTGATAATTAACTATTACATTCATTGAAGGACTTAGGTTGTTAGATTCTGCTATGTTCTATGGATAACAACTACAATGATGATGATGATGATGATGATGATGATGGCATTTATCTAAATAGCACTTTATACTGGCAAAGTGTTTTACAATATTATCTCATTGTATCCTCACAACACCACTGAGAAATACATATTATTATCCCCATTTTACAGATGAGGAAATAAGCAGAAAGAAATTAAATGACTAGCCAGGGTCACATATCTAGTAAGTACCTGAGACAATATTTTGAACTCAGGTCTTTCTGACTTCAATTAGTTCTGCTTTGTTCAAAAACTGAGAAACTTTGGTTTAGTTATAGGAATGAAATACAGGGTTCCTCCAAGAGAGAGATTCGTGAGCCAGAGAGAAGGACTGTTATCAAGAATCCCCAAGGTAGAACCTGGTCCATTTGCCAAGAACAGAGAGGTTTGGAATCTCACCTGATACTCAGTTACATAACTATAGTGTCAAATTGCAATTCTCAGCTTTCCTCCCTACCACTACCCCTACTTCTCATAAACACTTCGATACAGTACCTATGCCAAGATTCTTTCTGGAGGTAAGACCTTCCTAGTCTGGTAGCTTCACTTAGAGAAAAAACTAAGGCATAAGATTCAGTTAGAGAAAAGGAGTTCATTGAGGTCTAATCAATAATTGATTCTTATCTGAAGAGTTATATTAAGTCTGGAGTTATGATATTTAACAAAACAAAAACAAAACATACTCCAAATGGAAATACACTAGAATAAAAACTTGAGAACAGGAACAGTCTCACTTTTTAATTTGCATGCTCAGATTCTGGAATAATGCCTGAAAAGTAGTAAGCACTTAACAAATGTTTATTAAATGAATGATGGATCCATTGAAGAATCTCCTAGGGGTGTGGTTGAAGGTTCCTTTTTCTATTTTTATCCTGAATATGTTCAGCCTTAGGTACCCCTGGTTTCTCACTGACAAATATGAAGTAAATTCACGTTTAAAAATAACAGAAGTTACTTAATATTCTGATCACTTTGGGCTTGGGAAGCCACCAACATGTTTAATTTTCCCTTTATTGAAAAGTTCATCAAGCAATTTAGATTTGTTTGAAAAGAATGACTGAATTATCCATATTCTTTGACTCAGAGATTCTACTGCTAGGCAAATAAATACCTTTAAGGAGGTCAGTGACAAGAAGAAAAACTTCCAAGTACACCAAAATAAAGCACTTGTGTGTGTGTGTGTGTGTATGGTAACAAAGAACTGAAAATAAAGTATACACCATATGATTTGTCAAGTATTTTAACATAATTAACATGTAGTGGATATCCTGCCATCTGGGGAGGGGTGGGGACTAGGGGGGTAAAATTTGTAACAGAAAGTTTTGTAAGGGTTAATGTTGAAGAATTACCCACACATATGTTTTGCAAATAAAAAGTTTTAATTAAAAAAAAAAAGAAAAGAAAAGAAAGCACACACACACACACAAATATATTTACTGACTGGGGAAATCACTGAGCAAATCATAGTACATGAATTTAATGTAATATTACTATGCTGTAAAAAAACAAAAACAAAACAATAAATAAAGAAAAGTAAAGAAATAAATGAACTGATGCAAAGTGAGATAAACAGAAGTAAAGAAATACTCAAATGAACTGATGGAAAGTGAGATAAACAGAAATTAAAAATAATATATGAAATGTGAAAGGATCACTATCTGCCAAGATTCCTCCTCCCCCATTTCATGTTAGGTAAGACTGGACCACAAGCTTAAAGTTCAGGTTGCTCCTCCTTTGGAAAAAACCTCTCACCATGCTGAACTGGCTTCCTGGCTAAGTCAATCCATATATAAGGGTAATTCAGATTTGGATGTCCCAAGTCTGTGGGATTTGCCTCATTCTGCCCAGACCAGCCTTTTTTTTTTTTTTTCACATGTACATGGAAGGGAGCAGCAGAGGAGAAATATCAAGCTAAGTGGTGCAGTATCCTTATTGAATATCTTTTTTATGCTATGGCTAAATAAATGTCCTTTTGCTAACAGTGAAATGACTTTTGAGTATTTATTTTGTTCCAATATTGAACCTGAACAAACAGGGTACCAGCTTGAGTCAAGTTCAGCCACAACACAACAATGGAAATTGAAATAATGACAATAAAAATCAAAACAAAATGCTGTGAAATTGGGACTAAGTTTGGTTCCTAAAAAGAGAAAGCTGGGTATATTGGGTATGAAACACTTTTACAATGTTAGATTTTTTAATATGTTAATTTTGCTGTATGTTTTCCCTTTCTCCTTAAAAAATTTTGTTATTATAAGAGACTGTGAGAGAAAGAAAATATAGGTGGTACAAAAACAAGAGTTTTTAAAGTGATCAATAAAAATTTTATTTTAAAAACAAATTTTCAATTTTATAAATCTGTGGACTTGCTCTATTTCCAAGTTACTTAAGGCATAGGATTTAGTTTTAGAAAGGAGTTTAGAGATGATTCAAATCTCTCATTTTACAAATGAGGAAACTGATATACAAACATCTGTCCATTTTCTGCAGGAGCTGATGGGTTCAGGAGCCTTTTGACTAGTAATTAGATATTAAGACATACTGTCAGCAATTGCTTGAGCACATTAAGTAACATGTGATTTAAAAAAATATATATTCCAGGGCTGCACTGTTTGTGCCCACAAAAGGGCTAATATTATTAGTCTCCACAGAGATACAGGATCAGTCTTATTTGATAAAAGAATACATTTGCTTTATTCCCAGAAGAGAAATAAAATAGCATAGCAGTGTAATTCTAATAGCTCCTCTGGTTACTTCTCACTAAATGCAACTGTTCAACCACAATCATGTCATTAATGAAAATGGAGAGATATAGCATGACAAATCTCAAAAACGAAGTGACTTCAGAAAAAAAATCTTTTCCTTTTTTAAGTATTATGAACTTAATGATCATCACCAAAAAAAAAATGATCATCACCAAACACAAACATTTCAAGTTATAAAGAACAGGAAGAGAACTATATAAGAAAGAGTACTCCTGTTTTTTATATATATATATATACATATATATATACATATACATATATACACATATGTATATATATATTTTTCATATATATGTATCATATGTATGCATGTATAAAGTTTAACAAGGTAATAAGGTTATACTGTGTTTCTTTCTATGCTTTGTTCTTCTATTTATTTTTTAAAAATGTTTTATTAATGTGCTTCTTTAATTATTCATTAACCTAACTTTTCCGATTCAAGACGAAACCTTCCTTTATAATATACACATACATGCTTATCCATATAATTTAATATAAGAGCTTAAAACTGAACAAAGACTTTCATTATTCCCTCTTTGTACATAATCAATTATTCATACATATTTATATGAATAAAAACAAATAAAGGTATATTTACATATATCCAAGTCAAACAAATTACACTGGCCATGTCTGAAAATGCAGGTCTCATTCACTGCTTCTAATCATATCTTCTCTGCCAAAAAGTCTCTAAAGATCATTTTCATTATCAGTCGTTTGTCATCATGAAATGACCAGGGTTCTGAAGTCTTTCAAAATTTTTTCCATCATACTATACTATAGGTTGTTATACATCTTACTCTACTAGTTTTGTTGATTTCACTCTGTATCTCTTCATATAAATCTTTTATATAGTTTCTTGAATCCATAATATTTATTGACCTTATGATGCAACAAATTTCCATTACATTCATATGCCACAGTTGTTTAGTCATCTCCACCTGCTCTGGAAGTCCCAAAATACTAACAAAAAAGATAACTATGTAAATAGTTAACTTTGAAATATAATACCTAGTTTCTTAAAAATCACAAATCTAAATCTTCCCATTTTCCCCTGAAAAAGTAGTTAAAGCTTTCAAAAAAAAATCATCAGAAGAGGTATAGAGGTATAATAATAAAAATGGTTCCTACTAACATACTTTATAGTTGTCAAAGTATATTATTTACAATTTACTCCAATCAAGTAAATAGTGTCAGTGTCATTACCCTGATTTTACAGCTGTGAGAAGTGATTTGACAGAACTAGTAAGAAGAGCCTTCAAGTGTAAGCTGTCTAATTCCCACTCTAGAGTTCAATATACCACATTATATTGTTATATAGTTATACTGTTATACAGTATTGATTACCTCTTGCAATGTAACTTAAATGTCTAAGAACCAGTTACATGTATGTTGGTAATCTAAAAACCTGAATTAATCAGATAGAAAAGTCAATAAGTAATTAAGTATCTGCTGTGTATTAGACACTATAAAAATAAACACATAAACATATATGTATATGTATGTTTAAATAATGTCCCTTTGACCTTGAAAGCTTGCCCTAAAACTCAGCCTTTTATGTGAAATTAAGGTAAAAGAGACTTATTTAACATCAATGTATCTTTACCAACTACACTCATAAACATGGAAAATCAGTGACAGTGAATGTAAAATTAATGACATCTGCATTAGGGCAGTTTTGAGAATCCATTTTCTACTGAATACAACTGAGTCACAGGAAAGAAAACTGAGGGTCACATTCAAAAAGTGAATTAATCAAGAGAATTATAAAATATTTATCATATGTTTTTTTAAAGTACATGGAACATAAAACATTTTCATAAGCACAATCATTATGCTAAAAATACACTTTGCCCCATATCACAGCCATATTTGGGGGACCAGGAGAAACTAAAGAAAAAAAATTAGATTGAGGAAAGGAGATGGAATGAAAAGATGAGACAGAAAGAAACACCAAAGACCCATAAAGGAAGAATAAAATGGAAAGATGAGAGGAGTAGAAAAAAGACAAAGAAGAAGAAAAATAAAGAGCAGGAAGAGAAAGAAAAGGAGAAGGAGGGAGGGAGGGAAAGAGGGAGGGAGAAGGAGGAGGAGGAAGAGAAGGACAAAGACAAGGATGAGAAGCAAAAGGGTTCTTAACCTTTTTTGTGTGACAGATGCTTTTGGTGAAGACTATGGATTTAAAGTTCCTTCCAAACCTAAATCCTATGTTCCTAAGAGAAAATGATCAAGTATTTTATTTGGTCTTTTCCTGCCACATTAGATAATAATCTATTTAAAGGGCAGGGCATGAATTATTTTAAGCTTTGTAGTTCTGGTACCTAGTTCATGTTTAACAATATAGAATATGCTCAGTAGCTGAATTGATGCTTGCTAATTACCCTAAGAGCAGCTAGGTGGCACAATCCATAGAATGTCAGACCTGGAGTCAGGAAGACTCATTTTCATGAGTTCAAATTCAGCCTCTGACATTTACTGGCTCTGTAACCCTGGGCAAGTCACTTAACCTTGTTTGCCTCAGTTTTCTTATCTGTAAAAAGAGATGGAGAAAAAAAATGACAAATGATTCCAGGATCTTTGCCAAGAAAACTCCAAATGAGGTCATGAAGAGTCAGACATGACTGAAAAATGACTGGACAACAAGAAATTACTCTAAGTGATGCCTTAAACCCTGGTATTTGTCTAACCAAGTGTCACTCTATATGGGGGAGTCTTGGGAGTATGAAATTCAAACATATATAAAAATCTCACTAATTCAGACTATCTGGGGAGAATGACAGATAGGACAAGTGAAAAATCTCTAAGAAATCTGGCCTCAAGGTAACTGAGTGGCTTTGTTTCTAGTATAGTCTGGAGATCAATAAGCAAAATGAGATCTATCATCAAACTAAATTGTTGTCAAGTATCATTATAGTAACATGAGGTAGGATGAAGAACTGGGGTGCAGTCAACAACTAAATATCAGGCAGTACTAGATAAGCTCATGTAGTCGACTGCTCTTGGTTCTCTTCAAGTCTATCAAGCATGTACTAGTTAATCACCAGATTTAGGGATGGAGTCATAAGAGGTATTCACTGTGCCTGAAACAAGTTCCCATATCTGGTCCAGGGTAGGAATTTCAGCTGTACTTGATCCAAGTAAGAAGACTGGGATAAGGAATCAACTGGTCAGGTACCAATCTTACAGTATAGATTATGAAATATTTTAACAGAAATATTTTACAGAATTTTTATCTGTAATTAAATTTCAACTTAATACTTATCAGCTATTCATTTAACATTCATTCGACAAAATTTTATTAACAATTGATGTGTGCAACAAACCTCAATGTCAAGCATGGTGTCTGGCACATAACAAGTACTTAATAACTGCTTCCTGATTAAGTCAAAAAGAGCACGAAAACTTTAGTTCAGTCCAACACAGAGAGGCATGGTATATAGAGAGCTAGCCTTCAATCCAAAAAGACCTTTCTCCAAGTTATATCTCAAACACACACTAACTGTGTGACTGTGGACAAGTTACTTAACCTCTCAATAATCGAGACAACTCTCTAAAGCTAAGCTGTAATCTGCACTATGTAAGCTAAATAGATTTCTTGCATTTTTTTTTCCTTTTTGCTGAGGCAATTGGGGTTAAGTGACTTGCCCAGGATCACAAAGCTAGGAAGTGTTAAGTGTCTGAGGCCAGATTTGAACTCAGGTCCTCCTGACTTCAGGGCTGGTGCTCTATCCACTGCACCACCTAGCTGCCCCAATTTCTTGCATTTTTAAATATAAAATATCTTTTTTTAAACAATAGCCTAATATATATATATACTAACATCTATATATCAAAGTAGAATTTGTTAACTAAACAATTGGCACATATGGGTCACTAATAAATTGAATTAATAATTTGCTAACCTTTTTTCTCTGACTTAACTGGCATCAAGTAGTAACATGACAAAAGACTAAATAGCATTATTAGAGGTGTGGGGTGTGTGTGTGTGTGTGTGTGTGTGTGTGTGTGTGTGTCTGTGTGTGTGTGTGAAAATCATTCAATTAAAGTTACTTTTATTTGCACAAAGGATCTGATTCAACCAGTTTGGAAAAGAATTTGGAACTGTGTGAAAAAAGCCAATTAAAATGTCCACACCTTTTGACATACAGATCCCACTGGGATTCCAATTGACACACAGCCCATTAAAGAAAAAGAAAGGTTATATATACATGAAAATATTCATAGCAATACTTCTTGTGGTAGCAAAGACTTAGAAATAAAGTAGATGCCCATTAGTCGCAGTATGGCTAAACATACTGTGGATATTCATGTCATGGAATGCTGCTGCAACAGAAGAAACAGTGAATATGAAGAATTCAAAGAATTATGTGAAGATTTAACATAAACTTTCATGAGTAAACAGAAATAAGAAAATAACACACATGACTGCAACAATGTAAATGGAAATGTAAAAAATGAAATGATGTTGTATAAATACAATACTTTTAATATGATCACCAAACAGCCTCAGAGAAGCAATAAAATGAACTCCCATATATAACCAATTCTACTTAGACTAACCCCATCATCTCCCTACACTAAACTTCCAAATCTCTGTCTTTCACTAGATCATAGATTATAGGATTCAGAACTGAAAAGAACTTAAAAATAATTTATTTAATACTTGAAATTTTTAGATGAGGAAATTGAGGTCCAAGGAGTTTCAATGATGTGAAACAGAACTACTTGGAGTTAAAAGGTCTAAATTCTAGTCCTAGCCCAATATTAATCTATCTGGGCAAGTACTTGAATTTCAGTTCCCTCATCTAAAAAAAACAGGGACAATGATACTTGCCCTACCAACCTCACAAAGTTCCTGTGAGGAGAGTGTTTTTTTAAGCTTAAAGTACTATAATTACCTAAATTTACACAGGCAATAAGTAGAAGAGCCAGGATTTGAACTAATTCTTCCATCTCCAAATGTAGGGCTTAATCTACCTGCCATAGCACATTGCCTTATTTAAAATATATATAATTATACTGAGATCCTATAAAAGCACATCATCACATACTGCCACACTCTCTTTTCTATGCCCTCAATTCTGTAGGGTAAATCAATACTTGGAAAGTATGTTATAAGCAACTTGAACTAGAAATATGAGATATCACTTTTATTTCCATTAAGCTTAAAGAACATTCCTTATCTTTAAAACATCTGTGAAAGGAACAGGATGGAAAGTAAATATGTCTTCATTTTACCTGTGGAGAAACTGAGGCAAAAAGTAAGCTGAGCATGAAGTAAGTTAGTAATGAATCCTGAACCTAAACACAAGTATCCTTTTTTAAGAATAAGTTCCACTAGCCCCGTGACTACCATTTTCCCAGTATTCATTATACTTTAGAAAAATCTCTAATGGATGACAGAATTTTTATATCATTTTAGTTTTAGGGCTTCATTTATGTTACTGGTCAAAGGTGCATTGTATCCTCCAGACACACCTGTAAAAACAAAGTAATACTGTCAACTGGTCAGATCTGTTTCACTTCTTTTTAGACATAATGAAAAATATGCCACAATAATAAACCTCTTTTCCCTCTCCAGCAGCTGGAAAATTACATTATGATTAAGATGACATCATTCAGCTACTCCAAGCAAGTTGCCTCTCTGAGAAATCATAGGGAAGCAATGACAGCATTGATAGAAACACCACTTTGCAATGAAAACCCACTACTTTTATTTGGCAAAATGGCTTTTTTATTGTAACTAATCTTTTTTTAAATGAAAATATGACAGAGCACATTGTCTGAGCCCATTGATCACTCAGCATCCCTGTCTTGGAAATAAATAGCCACTGCTAACAATTCCTTGCTTCAAAACAAAGATAATAAGAATGAGGTATTGAACTTATTGTTCAACTGAACTTATGTTCAGGGAATCAAAGAATTTCTCAGATACTAGGTCATTAGGTAGAGCTTCTAAGGGAGGAAGGCTACAACTATCCTCTTTTTTCCATGGAAAAGAATGAATATTGAGAGTAGATACAGGTGAGCCATACACTGTTTATCTGGTTGCTTAATGTAAAATTGTGTAACTATACAAGGCATATAGAGGATAAAGGGTCAGGAAAACCTGGGTCAAGGTCTGCTTCTGATACCAGGGCTAGAACCAGTTCTCTGAAATTATGTTACAGATGAGTTGCATTAGTGGAGAGAGTTTTCACATGAGCATTTACCTACACTGAGGAAAACCCAGGTCCAGACCTAAAGAAGTATGTGAAATACTGGGCTGAGCACTAAGGGAAATACAAGTATAATTAAGATATAGTCTCTGCACTCATAGAATTCATAATAAACAGTAATTATACAATATAGAAAAATATCTTCCTCTAAAGGCCTTTGATCATGTTGGTAACTGCTGATGTTAACTATGGATCCTGAATCTTTTCTATTATCATATTTATAATCAGTTCTTTAAATGCCTCTTAAATGTGATATTAAGATGATTCCAAGATGATTTTCAGTTCTTAAATTTTGTACTTTCTGTTATTTCATCAATTCAGAATTATAGAGAGCTTAGGAAAATACATATAGAAATTTTTGATTTCTTAAAGTTCCTTCATTTTGAGAGGGTTTTTTTTTTAATGTGAGAGAAAAAAACTTTTAAGGAAAAGAAGAAATACTTTAAATCTGAAATTACTTTTCAAAGTCTCACATTTTGTTATTAAAATGGCTTGGCTTAGTTTGTATGTGTGTGTATGTGTGTGTGTGTGTGTGTGTGTGTGTGTGTGTATAACTAATATTTTATATGCCCTTCCCAACTTTCATTAAGCTTTGGGTTGAGAGACCAGCTGTGGAAAAATTCAGCTCAGAAAGAAAATTTTTGGCAAGTTTGGTATGAGGGAAAAGCAGGTTATAATAGAGCCATAAAAGCATGTAACCTTAACTACAGTGTGTTTGCTATTGCAAACATACTTCTATCTAAAATAAAATATTAACAGGCATTACCTCAGTCCTTATGAGAACAGACCTGAATCACAGTTTTTCATGTGGTTTGATTTCCATACATGCATTTTCCTGTGAATGCTACTCACAACCCAATGGAAGCTTCAAAGTGAGTAAGACTGAATCAAATATGTTTATTTTGGAAAGTAAGTTCAGGTCCTCTGGATTTCTCATCTACAAAACCTTACAAGTTAAATGCCTAAAAAGTACTGAAAAAGAGCTGTTAAATTATTGTTAATTTAAGGAAAAAAAACTCTTTGAATACAGTTAACATATTTGCAATTACTTAAGCAAAGCTTTGATATCCAGAAGTATCAGTAAGTGTTATACTAAATACATTTAAATTATATAAATATAAAGTAATATTATGTGATAGTATTACTAATGAAATCAATATATCATTAATAAAAATAAATTAATAAAAATATATAAGGCATATACATATACAAATATTTAAAGTATACTAAATACATTTTATTTACACATGCTTTTCCCAGTGTAGACAAAAAAAATTTCCTTTTATGCTGAAACATACATTAGTTTACAAGAATATAGGATCATAGATTTCGAATCAGAGAAGATTATGGAGACCTATCCAGTTTAATTCTCTTATTCTGGAGATGGAGAATTGAGGCTTACTGAAGTTAGGTGATTTGTTCAAGGTCACAAGGGTTAAGATTTGAATTCATATTACTAACTCTTCATCCTCCTTATTTTCTGACCTCGGTTTTTATTTTTTGTTTTGTTGTTATTATTTGTTTGTTTGTTTGTTTTCTGTTTTCCTACCTAAGCTTAGAAATGCTCAAGGCTATAAATTAGATAGATAAGCAGACAGATAATTTAAATGAAACTATTGTCTTTTGTGGAAATTGCATATTTAGGCTATATTTTGTCTTTCCAGAATGTTTTTATAGCATTCAAAAGCTATTCTTCCAAAACTCCTTTAAGTGACTTAGTGTGAAGTTATGAAGTTATAAGTGAACATATTGGGATTCAATACAGTTAAAACTAAAATTCAGGTCTCTCTATTACTACTTAGTTGGGAAAGGTACTCAGTTAAATTTATTCTCTAGGTGAGTGTGTCATACCAAGATATATATTTTTTAAATCTATGCAATAAATTCTACTGGGAAGAAGGGAGCAAGGAACCCACTCACTCCCACCCACTAAGTTAGTGACGTCAAAAAAAACCATAAGAAAACATTGTATTTCTGTGTTCTCAAGAAGCTCTTGCTATGCCAAGCAACTTGAGAAGGAAGCCAACTTTCCATCAAAAGGTAGCCACTCTGGTGGTATGTATACATGGCTTGATGTTCTGTACTTTTTTGCCCAGAAGTAATGAGAAAAGTAATCTGCCAATGGTTGGAGAAGTGGAAACCTTAAATTTGAAAAAAACATAACATTTCAAAGTTGGAAGAAACCTAAAGATAATATAGTACAACTTATGCACATTGAAAACAAAACCTACAAAGATTAAATGACTTTTCCAAGTTCACATAATTAATAAGAGACAGGGCTTAGACTGAAATAATAAAATTCTGGAATAGGAAAGGATTTCAAATCATATGACTTAGGGGAACATAACATAAAGCACTAGTAAAGTAAAGAAAGCACTAGACTTGAAAGCAGAAGATTTAGGTTCTGATCTCCCACATCTCTGAAGCTAATTGTGATGAACTGGGACTGACAAGGTATCTCTATGAGTCTCCATTTCCTCATTTGTAAAAGTAAAGGGTTTATTCATGTTTACCCAGTAGAGAAAGAATATCTCTTTTTGTCTCCCACAAATATAGAAGGAAGAGAAATTTCCTGGTTCCAAGTATATGTTGATATCCTAGTTAACTGGAGAAAAAAGGTCTTTGGATAAGTTAGATAGTGAGTAGATAAGGAAAAAAAATAAATAGAGCTGTGTGTACAAAGGCATAACTTTGGAATTTTTCTTTAAAAATGTTGATGGCATGGTTAAACAAACAAAAAACTTTTGGAAGCTTCCTTTTTTTTTTTCTTTTTTTGATGGGGAGTGGAGAAGGCTGATGATAAATAATGGGAAAGATTAATTCAGGAACTTGTTTAAAAAAAAGTCACCCTTGAAAGAGAGCATCAAATGGCTTCAGATGGAGATTAAAGGGGAGCTGTTCCTGGGACAACCCAAAGGCTGAAGCTGCAAAACAGCAAAGTCAAAATGTGGAGGAGGAAATGTTGGTACTGTAAGCAAAATGGACTCCACAAGCTTAATAAACTCTTTAGCAATTCTTAATGCCTTTTTCTTGTGGGGGAGGGACTCAATATTATGACTCAATATTATAACATAAACTTAGGGAAGACTCTATTCCCCAGTGGGGAGGAAAGGGAAATTAAACCTGTTTTCTGTCCAATGATTTATTACCTGTGTCTCAAATAAACAACAATAACAAAAACTTAGATTACAATAAAGTTAATAAAATTGTTATCTACATTAAAAAAAGGTATGGGGTTCAGGATTAGGGATATGATAATTCTCCTATTATCCTGCTTTATTAGACCATATCTGGAGTACTATTTTCAGTTCTGGACATTCATTTCAGAAGGAATCTGTTAAAGTTGGAGAGGATTCAGAGAAGGGAAATCTGGATAATGGAGCTTGGGTTCATGATGTGAAAAGGCTGTCTAAAGGATTTTGAGGTGTTTAGCCTGGAGAAGAGAAGTTTTAGCTGGGGAGATAGCTGCCTTAAAATATCTGGATAACTAGAATGTGGGTAGGAAAGAAATTTCTTCAGCTCCAATCTGGCAGACAAAATGAAGAACTTACAATTAAAGCTGCCCAAAATAGGATGCCAAAAGAAGTGATGGATTATTACTCACTGGAGGTCCTCAAGCAAAAGCTAGATGACCACTCTCAAATTATGCCATAGAGAGGATTCTTATTCAAATATGACAGGAGAGAAAGCCTCTGAGATTTCTTCCAACAATGAGATTTTGAAATTCTCTGCTTGTCTAGGTACCTGAGGACTCTTTACTTTTTCTGCAGAGAAACAAACACGAGCCAAATGCTGATGTTTCAGGGAAAACCCGCAGTAGTAATGAAAACCAATGACATATTTGTGTGAGGCTGAACCCAATCTATGTAAACCCAGAGCTTAGGTTATAGGCCACAGTTTTCAATAGCTAAGAAATCTACTGAAAAACATTCATATACATAAAAAGCCAAAATTCAGAAAATTATTAATCATATAAAAGAAAAAACAATTCTAGGATCAAATAGGATGTTTTCTCAGCAAGTCTGTCACACAGATGTAAGATTCACCAGACTTTTTTCCCTATTTGGGTAAGAAGCAGACTAATACCCATTTCCAGAAGAGCCCTTGAATGTGAGTCATAAAAGGTATCTTCCCTGGATTGCATTCCTGCCCTCTAATCAACAACAAAAAAAATTGCTTCTCTAAATAAAGTGAAACTAGAAGGATCAGTGATCCAACCATGACAAACAGAATTCCTTCACTAAAGTAAAAGGAATAAATACATGCACCAGAAATTTGGCACAACACAGTCTTGGTCTAGTCTTCTTTCTGTCTATTATTCTCTAAGTGAAAATTCTGGATACATGTTTCTCCATATCCTGAAGACCTCAGAGAGAAGTGTGGGAAAAGAACCTCCACTGTTTTCTTGACTGCAAGATGCAACACTATATTGGGTTAGATGTATGTGTCTCTCTTGCCCACTTGCAGAAGATAAGTCCAAAAAAAAGAACCTCTTCACTCTCTGTTAAATGGCAGATAGAATACAGAAAATAGATTTAGAATTTTAAAAGCTGAGAGTCACTTAGTCCAGCCATCTCATTTTACAAAGAAGGAAACTGAAATCAATAGTGGTTAAATGGTTCATCCAAGGCTAACCAATACGGACAAGATTTGAACCTAAGTCTTTTTTGGCTCTAAATTCATTCTTCCTATAGAACTGATAAATAGTTGGGGAACCACAGAATTACAGGATTTGAGAGCTGAAAATTATCTCAGTGGTCACCTAGTCTAACACAAACACAAAAGGAACAGTCATTACAACTTGTTTGAAGATCTCCAAGAAACGTGAAACTACTATTTCAGGAAGCAGTCCTTTGCAGTTTTGGACGGCTAATAATTAACAGTACCTATGATATATGCACTGCATTCAAGTTTACAAAGCACTTTTCATATATTAGTTCATTTGTCTTCACAACAACCCTGGGAGATAGGTCCTATTATTGTCATTCATATTTTACTAGAGGAGGAAACTGAGATAAACAGAGGCTAAGTGAATTTACCAGCATCACACAGCTAGCAAGTGTTTGGTGCTGGATTTGAATTCAAGTCTTCCTGACTTTTAGTTCCAGTGTTTTAATAACCATTCTACCTAGCTGCCTAGGTTCTAATTGCTAGGAAGTTTTTCTTAAGGTCAAACTAAATTTTTCCTCTTTACAAATTCCAGCCACTGCTCTGGTGCTACTTCTAAGATGACACAGAACAAGGACTGAGTAGTGGCACATCCTCTCTCCAGGAGAGCCCTTCAAATATAAGAACGCTAGAATATGAGCATTAAAATTTACACATTAGGCCAAATACTTCTGGAAGCCAAGATGGCAGAGCCAGCAGTAAGTTACCATAAGTCTCCCATATTCACCTCTAAACTACCATAAAATAGGGGTAGCTAGGTGGCGCAGTGGATAGAGTACCAGCCCTGAAGTCAGGAGGACCTGAGTGCAAATCTGATATCAGACACTTAACACTTCCTACCTGTGTGACCCTGGGCAAGTCACTTAACCTCAATTGCCTCAGCAAAAAACAAACAAACAAACAAAAAAAACCATAAAATACTGCACCAAAACAAATCCAAGAACAATGGAACCAGAAAAAAAGATGGGATGAAACAAATATATACAAAATTTGGAAGATCAGCAGCAAAGGTCTGCAAACCAGTGTGAGGTGTGCTAGAGCACAAAAATACCAACTCCACAACATGCCATATGTCTTAGCTTAGTCAAGAAAGACCAGCAGTGATTTCAGAGAGGTCTGGAGAGACTTGCATGATCTGATGCTGAGTGAAACGAGCAGAACCAGGACATCATTATACACGGCAACAAGACTATACGATGATCAATTCTGATGGACATGGTTCTCTTCAACAATGATGTGTTTCAAACTAGTTGCTATTGTTCAGCGATGAAGATAGTCATATCCATCCAGAGAGAGGCCTGAGGGAACTGAGAGTGAACCACAACACAGCATTTTAACGCTTTCTGTGAATATTTCCATGCATTTTGTTTTCCTTCTTAAGTTGTTTTTTTTTCTTCTTTCTAGATCTGATGTTTCTTGTGCAGTAAGATAACTGTATAGATATGTATACATATATTGGATTTATCATATAATTTATCATATTTAGCATGTATTAGATTACCTGCCATCTAGGGGTGGGGGTGGGGGGAAGGAAGGGAAAAGCTTGGAACAAAAAAAAAAGCTTTTGCAAAGGTCAATGTAGAAAAATCACTCATATGTTTTGTAAATAAAAAGCTTAAAAAAAAAAAAGAAAGACCAGCAGACTCCAGCTCTAATAATGAAATTTCAGTGTAGCCCAAGGCAAATAAGCAGCCTTCAGTAGCCAGATGACCATGTTCTTCAGTATAGCCCTAGAGAACTCACACTTATCAGACTGACTAAGATATTAGGAAAAGATAATGATAAATGTTGGAGGGGATATGGGAAAACTGGGACACTAATACATTGTTGGTAGAGTTGTAAACTGATGCAGCCATTCTGGAGAGCAATTTATAACTATGCTCAAAGGGCTTTATAAAACTGTGCATGTCCTAGTCACTAGTAGGTCTGTATCTGAAAGAGATTATAAAAGAGGGAAAAGGACCCACATGTTCAAAAATGTTTGTAGCAGCAAGGAACTGTAATTTTTTTCTTTATTAATGCTTTTTATTTGCAAAAATATGTATAGATAATTCAACAATGACCCTTACAAAGCTTTCCGTTACAAATTCCCGCCCCCCCCCCCCCAGTTCTCACTCCCCCCCTAGATGGCAGGAAGTCCACTACATGTTAATTATGTTAAAATATTGACAAGTTGAATATATGTATACATATTTCCACACTTATTATTGTTGTGCAAGAAAAATTGTATCCACAAGAAAAAAAATCAGATAAAGGAAACACAATGCAAGCAAACATCAATAGAGAGCATGAAAATGTTATGTTGTGGTCCACATTTCATATCCCTCTCTCTGGGTGTATATGGCTTTCTTCACTGAACAATTGGAACTGGTTTGAAACATTTCATTGTTGAAGAGAGCCATGTCCATCAGAATTGATTATCATATAGTTTTGTTGTTGCCATGTATAATGATCTCCTGGTTCTGCTCATTTCACTCAGCATCAGTTCATGCAAGTCTCTCCAGGCCTCTCTGAAATCATCCTGCTGGTCGTTTCTTACAGAACAATAATATTCCATAACATTCATATACCATAATTTATTCAGCCACTCTCCAATTGATGGGCATCCATTCAGTTTCCAGTTTCTAGCCACTACAAAAAGAGCTGCCACAAACATTCTTGCACATGTGGGTCCCTTTCCTTCCTTTAAGATCTCTTTGAGATATAGGCCCAATAGAAACACTGCTGGGTCAAAGGGTATGCACAGTTTGATAACTTTTTGAGCATAGCTCCAAATTGCTCTCTAGAATGGTTGGATCCATTCACAGTAAGGGACTTGAAATTAAGTAGATGCTTATTAATTAGAGAATGGATAAATAAGTTGTGGTAATTGAATATAATGGAATAGTATTATTCTATAAGAAATGATAAGCAGTTGATTTCTGAAAAGCCTTTCAAGGCTTATATGAATTGAAGCTGAGTGAAGTGAGCAGAAATAGGAGAACAATACACATGATAACAGCAAGGTGGATGATCAACTATGACAGACAACACTTCTCAGCAATACAGTGATCCAATACAATTTTGGCAGATGGGGTGGAAAATGCCATTTACATCCAGAGAAAGAACTATGGAGACTTAATGCAGATCAAAGGATACTATTTTCACTTTGGGGGAGTTTTTTTTTTTCTTTCTCATGGCTTTCCCCTTTCATTTGATTTTTCTTTAACAATATGAGTAATATGGAAATATGTTTAAAATGACTGTAAGCATATAACCTATATAAGATTGATTGCTGTCTTGAGGAAGAAGGAGGTAAGGGAGGGAAGGAGGAAAAAAAAATTTGGAACTCAAAATCTTACAAAAATAAATGTTGAAAACTATATTTAATTGGTAAAGAGGATAAAATACCTTTAAACAGTATAACTGGGGAAACACAGAAACACCTCATCAGCCCCAACAAACACCATACACTAGCAGCCCAGCTCAGCACCAGGTAAACTACCAGATTTCTATGGTCTCCAGCAAAACCAGTCTGCCCTTCCCCTCCTATGCAATACTAAACAAAAGAGTCCCCTGTGAGCCTATGCAACATCAGTGCAGCACTAGGCAAATAGACAGGGGCTGCAGCCACAAGCACAAGAAGTTTGAGACAATGCCTCTTCGATCTGGGGAGTGAAAAAGTAAAAGAAAAAAAAAGAATCAGATCATAGAAAGTAATTATGATGACCAAAACATAAACTCAGAAGAGAAAAAAAATGTCAAAGCCTCTATAGGCAAAACCCCATAAAGAATTCATGGAACCATGAGCTCAAAAGGGAGTTTAAAAATCATATAAGAGAAATAAAAAACAAATCTAGAAAAGAAATGAGACATGTAAGAGAATTATGAAAAAAAAGAGTCAACCTCTTAGAAAAAGAAAATAACTGCATAAAAAAGTAGAATTGGCTAAAAGAAAAAGATACAAAAATCCAATGAAGAAAACAATTCCCCAAAAAGTACAATTGGCCAAATGGAAAAGGAAGTACACAGAGGAAAACAATTCTTTTTTTTTATATATAAAGCTTTTTATTTACAAAACATATGAGTGACCTTTCAACATTGACCTCGGCAAAAACTTTTTTTTCCCAAGCTTTTCCCCTCCTTCTCCCCACCCCCCACCCCTAGATGACAGGTAATCTAATACATGCTAAATAGGATAAATTATATGACAAATACAATACATGTATACATATCTATACAGTCATCTCACTGCACAAGAAACATCAGATCTAGAAAGAGAAGAAGAAAAAAACAACCTAAGAAGGAAAACAAAATGCATGGAAATATTCACAGAAAGCGTTAAAATGCTGTGTTGTGGTTCACACTCAGTTCCCAAAGGCCTCTCTCTTGATGTATATGACTATCTTCATCACAGAACAATGGGAACTGGTTTGAATCACGTCATTGTTGAAGAGAACCATGTCCATCCAAATTGATCATCGTATAGTTTTGTTGCTGTGTATAATGTTCTCCTGGTTCTGCTGATTTCACTCAGCATCAGTTCATTCAAGTCTCTCCAATCCTCTCTGAAATCCTCCTGTTGGTCATTTCTTACAGAACAATAATATTCCATAACATTCATATACCATAATTTATTCAGCCAGTCTCCAATTGATGGGCATCTTTTCAATTTCCAGTTTCTTGCCACTACAAAAAGGGCTGCACATGTGGGTCCCTTTCCCTCCTTTAAAATCTCTTTGGGATATAGGCCCAGTAGAAACACTGCTGGGTCAAAGCGTATGCACAGTTTGATAACTTTTTGAGCATAGTTCCAAATTGCTCTC
>JAJPUD010020255.1:20000-25036 GCA_023553655.1 Myrmecobius fasciatus | reverse complement strand
TTTTGACCCCAAAATGCTATCTAATCGACTTTAAAATTCTTTTCAAATTTAAAAAAGAAAAAAAATTTAAAAAAAAATCTTTTCAATTAATATGCATTTTTCCTCTCTTTCAAACCTCACTCCCCACTGGAAACAAAAAAAAAGAAGGAAAAACAACCCCCACCTTTTTTTAAACAAATAAATACAATCAAACAAAACAGATTCTTTTATTGTTTGTATTCAAAAAATGTGTGATTTAGTCTTTTTCTGGGTAGTATTCTTCATCACTGGTCTTCTGAAACCATTCATTGATCATAGTTATTAAGTCTTTCAAAGCAGTGCTGTTTTTGTCTTTTTTTAAAAGCTTTTTATTTGCAAAACATATGTATGGGTAATCCTTCAACATTGACCCTTACAAAGCTTTCTGTTACAAATTTTTCCCCCCTAATCCCCAACCCTCCCCTAGATGGCAGGAAGTCCTATACATGTTAATTATGTTAAAATACTTGACAAACTGAATATGTGTATACATATTTTTACAGTTGTCTTGCTGTACAAAAAAAGTCAGACCTACAAGAAAAAAATCTGAAAAGGAAAACAATGCAAGTAAACATCAATAGAGAGCATGAAAATGTTATGTTGTGGTCCACATTTCATATCCCTCTCTCTGGGTGTATATGGCTTTCTTCACTGAACAATTGGAACTGGTTAGAAACATTTCATTGTTGAAGAGAGCCATGTCCATCAGAATTGATCATCATATAGTATTGTTGCCATGTACAATGATCTCCTGGTTCTGCTTGATTTCACTAAGCATCAGTTCATGCAAGTCTCTCCAGGCCTCTCTAAAATCATCCTGCTGGTTGTTTCTTATAGAACAATAATATTCCATGACATTAATATACCATAATTTATTCAGCCATTCTCCAATTGATGGGCATCCATTCAGTTTCCAGTTTCTAGCCACTACAAAAAGGACTGCCACAAACATTTTTGCACATGCGGGTCCCTTTCCTTCCTTTAAGATCTCTTTGGGATATAAGCCCAATAGAAACACTGCTGAGTCAAAGGGTATGCACAGTTTGATAACTTTTTGAGCACAGTTCCAAATTGCTCTCTTGAATGATTGGATCCGTTCACAGTTCCACCAACAATGTATCACTGTCCCAGTTTTCCCACATCCCCTCCAACATTCGTCATTATCTTTTCCTGTCATTTTAGCCAATCTGACAGGTGTGTAGTGGTATCTCAGAGTTGTCTTAATTTGCATTTCTCTGATCAATAGTGATTTGGAACACCTTTTCATATGACCAGAAATAGTTTTAATTTCATCATCTGAAAATTGTCTGTTCATATCCTTTGACCATTTATCAATTGGAGAGTGGCTTGAATTCTTATCTCTATTCTCTATATATTTTAGAAAGGAGGCCTTTATCAGAACCCTTAAATGTAAAGATGATTTCCCAATTTGTTGCTTCCTTCCTAATCTTGTCTGCATTAGTTTTGTTTGTACAAAACCTTTTTAACTTAATATAGTCAAAATTATCTATCTGGGTTCAATTAAAAGTTCCAGTTATTCTTTGGACATACATTTATTCATTTTCCACAGGTCTGAGAGGTAAACTATCTTATGTTCCTCTAATTTGCTTATAATATCACTTTATATCTAAATCATGAACCCATTTAAATCTTATCTTGGTATGTGGTGTTAGGTGTGGGTCAAGCCCTAATTTCTTCCACACTAGTTTCCAATTTTCCCAGCAGTTTTTGTCAAATAGTGAATTCTTATTTCAGAAGCTAGGGTCTTTGTGTTTATCAAACACTAAATTGCTATAGTTATTGCCTAGTTTGTCCTGAGATTCTAGCCTATGTCACTGATCGACTAAACTATTTTTTAGCCAGTATCAAATGGTTTTGATGACTGCTGCTTTATAATATAGTTTTAGATCTGGTACAGCAAGGCCACCTTCATCAGCCTTTTTTTCATTAATTCCCTTGAAATCCTTGATTTTTTGTTCTTCCAAATGAACTTTGCTACTATTTTTTCTAGATCTGTAAAATAATTTCTTGGGAGTTTGATTGGTATGGCACTAAATAAGTAAATTAGTTTGGGTAGTATTTTCATTTTTGTATTCGCTCGGCCTACCCATGAGCACTTGATGTTTTTTCAATTGACTAGGTCTGACTTTATTTGTGTGGAAAGTGTTTTGTAGTTTAATTTGTAGTTCCTGACTTTTCCTTGGCAGTTAGGTTCCCAAATATTTTATACTATCAACAGTTATTTTGAATGGAATTTCTTTTTGTATCTCTTGCTGCTGAACTTTGTTGGTCATATTAAAAAAAATGCTGCTGATTTATATGGATTTATTTTGTATCCTGCAACTTTGCTAAAGTTGTGAATTGTTACTAGCAGTTTTTTAGTTGAGTCTCTAGGGTTCTCTAAGTATACCATCATGTCATTTGCATAGAGTGATAATTTGGTTTCCTCATTACCTACTCTAATTCCTTTAATCTCTTTTTCTTCTCTTACTGCCAAATCTAACATTTCTAATACAATTTGAAGAGTAATGGTGACAGTGGGCAGCCTTGTTTCACTCCTGATCTTATTGGGAATAGGTCTAGTTTGTCCCCATTACATACGATGCTAGCTGATGGTTTTAAGTAGATGCTACTGATCATTTTAAGGAGAAGCCCATTTATTGCTATATTCTCTAGTGTTTTTAATAGGAATGGATGTTGGATTTTATCAAATGCTTATTATGCATATATTGAGATAATCATTTTTTTTACTTTGGCTATTAATATAATTGATTATGCTGATAGTTTTCCTAATATTGAACCAGCCCTGCATTCCTGGTATAAATCCTACTTGGTCAAGATGTATTATCCTGGAGATAACTTTCTGTAATCTCACTAATAATATCTTATTTAAAATTTTTTGCATCAATATTCATTAGGGAAATTGGTCTATAGTTTTCTTTCTCTGTTTCCACCCTACCTGGTTTAGCTATCAGCACCCTATCTGTATCACAGAAGGAATTTGGTAGTACACCTTCTTTCCCTATTTTTTCAAATAGTTTATTTAGCATTGGAATTAATTATTCTTTGAATGTTTGGTAGAATTCACATATAAATCCATCTGGCCCCGGAGATTTTTTCTTAGGGAGTTGATTAATAGCTTGTTCTATATCTTTTTCTAAAATGGGGCTAGTTAAATAATTTATTTCCTCTTCTGTTAACCTGGGCAATGTATATTTTTGTAGGTATTCCTCCATTTCATTTAGATTATCAAATGCATTGGCATAAAGTTGGACAAAGTAACTCCAAATTATTGCTCTAATTTCCTCTTCATTGGAGGAAAGTTTTCCTTTATCATTTTTGAAACTAACAATTTGATTTTTCTCTTTCCTTTTTCTAATCAAATTAACTAAAGGCTTATTATCTATTTTGTTGGCTTTTTCATAAAACCAACTCTTAGTTTTATTTATTAATTCGATAGTTTTCTTATTTTCAATTTTATTAATCTCCCCTTTTATTTTCAAAATTTACAATTTGGTATTTAATTGAAGGTTTTTAATTTGCTCTTTTTCTAGTTTTTTTTTAAATTGTAATTCCAATTCATTGATCTTCTCTTTCTCTATTTTATGCAAGTAAGCATCTAGAGATATAAAATTACCCCTTATAACCACTTTGGCCGTATCCCACAAATTTTGATATGTTGTCTCATTAGTGTCATTCTCCTGAATGAAATTATTGATTGTGTCTATGATTTGCTCTTTCACCCATTCATTCTTTAAAATTAGATTATTTAATTTCCAATTAACTTTTGGTCTGTTTTCTCCTGGCCTTATATTATATGTGATTTTTATTGCATCATGATCTGAAAAGGATGCATTTACTATTTCTGCCTTTCTGCATTTGATTTTGAGGTTTTTATACCCTAACACATGGTCAATTTTTGTATAAGTTCCATGAACTGCAGAGAAAAAAGTAAACTCCCTACTGTCTCCATTCAATTTTCTCCAAAGATCTATCATACCTAACTTTTCTTTTCTTTTCTTTTTTTTACATGCTAAATAGGATAAATTATATGACAAATACAATACATGTATACATATCTATACAGTTATTTTACTGCACAAGAAACATCAGATCTAGAAAGAGAAGAAGAAAAAACAACCTAAGAAGGAAAACAAAATGCATGGAAATATTCACAGAAAGCGTTAAAATGCTGTGTTGTGGTTCACACTCAGTTCCCACAGGACTCTCTCTGGATGTATATGACTATCTTCATCGCAGAACAACTGGTTTGAATCACATCATTGTTGAAGAGAACCATTTCCATCAAAATTGATCATTGTATAGTCTTGTTGCTGTGTATAATGTTCTCCTGTTTCTGCTGATTTCACTCAGCATCAGTTCATGCAAGTCTCTCCAGGCCTCTCTGAAATCCTCCTGTTGGTCGTTTCTTACAGAACAATAATATTCCATAACATTCATATACCATAATTTATTCAGCCATTCTCCAATTGATGGGCATCCTTTCAATTTCCAGTTTCTTGCCACTACAAAAAGGGCTGCCACAAACATTTTTGCACATGTGGGTCCCTTTCCCTCCTTTAAAATCTCTTTGGGATATAGGCCCAGTAGAAACACTGCTGGGTTAAATGCATACCTAACTTTTCTAACAACTTGTGTACCTCCCTAATTTCTTTCTTATTTATTTTGTGGTTTGATTTATCTAATTCTGAGAGAGCAAGGTTGAGATCCCCCACTAGTATAGTTTTGCTGTCTATTTCTTCTTAATTTTTCCTCTCGGAATTTGGATGCTATACCACTTGGTGCATATATGTTTAGTATTGATACCGCTTCATTATCTATTGTACCTTTAGTAAAATATAGTTTTCTTCCTTATCTCTTTTGGTTAGATCTAGGAGTGTTGTTTTTGAAACACTTTGTAATGTTACTATATAAATTGTTCTTTTGGTTCTACTCTATTCTACATTATATTTCTTCATATAAATCTTAAGAGGTTTCTTTGATATTGTTCTTCTTGT
>JAJPUD010020255.1:0-17500 GCA_023553655.1 Myrmecobius fasciatus | reverse complement strand
ATTGTAGGGAATTTCCAAATAAAAGAAAATACAGATCTCTTTGAACACATGAATATTGTACTAAAGAGAATTATTCTAATTTGTTTCTTTCTTAAATATTTTTCAAAAGTAAATTATCATGCTATATGAACTTGATTACCTTTAAGTTTTTTTTTTCTTTGATAAATTTTCATGTCAAATGCCCTATTCATTTCTGGTTTCTTCAGAGACATTATTTAAATTTCTCATCCCTACTGAAAGCCTATCTTTTTATTATTATGCTCATATTTGCAAGATATGTGTTTACAGGGAATAAATGTTTACACTTGTCTTCACTATTCTCAGTTTCCTGATATTTTTGTCTTACTGGGGTGGGAGGGGAGGGAGGGAGAAGAGTTATTTAGTCTTGATACCAGATCAAGCAAAATGTCATACAAATTCAAAGCAGAAAAATAAAATAAAACAGAATTGTGAAGTAATAACAAATACTCAAATCAGGCATTCAATGCTCTTGACACCTATTCCTATACAGCTATAGCCCCTCACACATCTCCTGGGAGGAATAGGCATCTCTCAATTCCTGTCAGCAGGACAGATACTCATCAGTTCATTCATAGAAAAGTGATAAAGAAGTGTGCTATCACAATAGCCAGCAGCGCTGGTTCCTTGATTCAGTAAGAAGAGAAAATTGTTAAGATTGTGGTTGATTGTTGTCCCAGGACAGCAACAGCAGCTGATCTCTCTTGGCACTGGAATAACCATAGCATAATCTAGATGCAGAACCATTTTTCCTTGTTTCTCTTGTCTCCTTGGGTAGCACATTTACCCAATCTAAGTTTTTGCTAGCGACTTTTCCTTACTGCCTCCACTTCTGCCATCCCTTACTTATTCCCCATTGGAACCTTGGATTCTGTCCCTGGAACTACTCAGACTCTGACAAGTGAGAGTTCACTTTATGGTGTCTGAAATAAAGCTTCTACTCACTCTCTGACCACCAATTTCAAACTATGTTGCTGCATTTGATGTTTCCTACCTTTCTTCTCCACCATCTGCTTTCCAGCTTATTTTCATGTATTGACTTCCCCTTTTAGAATGTTAGCTCATTGAAATCAAGGATATTTTTCTTACTTGTAGTTTTATCTCCAGGGCTTATGATAATGCCTGGTACTTAATAAATGTTTAATCAATGTTCAATCTGTCCCTCCTTTCCTGCCACCCCCCCCCCCTTTCTCCCCCCCTTTCTCCCTTTTTCCCCCCCTCCTCCCATCCTTCCCCCCCCCCCCCTTATCTATCTTTAGGACCTACAAATAGGCTTCTGGGAAGTGAAAATTCAAACAGAATTTCCTCCAATGAGCAAAACTTCTTTAGCTCTAAGGATTATGGAATTTGAGGGTCTATTTATAAACATATACCTTTGCAGGTTATTTTGGAGTGTTAATAAATTTCTTTTGCTTTTCAGAATATCATATTATATAACCTTTTCTTTCTTCCCTCATGGTCAACAAATAATTTTATGTGATTTGTTGTTTTTTCCCTCAACACATAAAGCATCTCCTCCTGGATGCTGAAAAGATCCTTTCTTCGAAGCTCTTCAAGCTCTGAAAATTGAATATTACAGTATTCAATATTCAGTTGAGTTGAAATTGGACTTCCTCTTTGTCAGTTTCCTATGGATTAAATGAATTAATATTTTGTCCGTTCTACTATTTTGAAGCAAGTTTCTTGCATGATTTCTTGTATTCATAATTTTTGTTAATCATGGTTTTTTTTCTGAGACCTACAATTGAGACAAATATACAAACCAATAATCTTAACATATTTTGCTTTTAGGTTTTTCAATTGCTTTAGAAAATAAAGGAATGCCTATCAATTAGGGAAAGGATGAATAAATGGTGGTATGTGAATGTGATAGAATAATATTTTGCTAGGAGAAATAAAAAAATAGATTATTTCAAAAAAACATGGAGATTTCACAAGCAGGTAGAGAGTGAAAAAACAATAAAAATAACAATTTATATGATAATAATACTATTATAAATATGAATAATATTGAATAATTTTATAAACTGATGAAGAAGAAATGAACAGAATCTTTAAAACAATTTACATAATAACCATAACATTTTAGCAGCTTTGAGAGATGTAGGGATTAAGATCAATTAAAAGACTATCCATAATTCCAAAAAGCTATAGTAAAACAGGCTATCCTACTTCTGATAGAGAGTAGCTGAATTTAGGGCACAGAATGAGACATATTTTTTGAAAATAGCTAATGAAGGAATTTATTTTACTTAATCATATTTTTTAACAAGCAATTTGTTTTGTGTTCTCTCTCTCTCTCTCTCTCTCTTTCTCTCTCTCTCTCTCTCTCTCTCTCTCTCTCTCTCTCTCTCTCTCGAGCGCGCGCGCTCTCTCTCTCTCTCTTGCTGGTAATGGGGGGAGGATGTGGATAAATACAAATTTTTGCTAATCACAAAATTTTAAAAAAGAAATGAGGCCTCTAAGTGTGAAATTCTTCATTCATTTTCACTTGAGATCATTGTGTGTTGTTTTTCTTAATTATTACACTTTGTTATTGGAGAGTTCTCACCTCATGAGGATAATATGGCAATTTGTGTACTATAAAAACAAAACATATAAATAAAACTGTTTTTATAAGATCAATTGCTTTGACTTGATGAGGCCTCAATTGTTCTTCCAAATTTGCTGACTTGCACTTCTAGACTTTTGGAAGTCTTTTTCATTCTGGCATATTTGAGTTCCAAAAAAGCCATTGTCTTTTTTCAAGTATCCATCACTTTAAAGAGATTTCTCATCATTTGTTTTAAACAATCTATTCAACTATTAGTATCTTTAGAATTCTTATTTGAGAGCTCTCATATCTGTCCTAATTTCTACCATTATTTTTTCCATTTAGTTCTCTGACTGAGTTTCTAAAACCACCTGGAGGTCCTGGAGTTGTTTCACTCTTATTTCTAATAGAGGTTCATATTGTTGTAGTATTAGCTCTCTCTCTTGGGTTTGTCTGACTTATCTGATGTTATTTATTCATTATAGTAAGTCATCTGATGATTTTTCTCATAATGTATTATTTTTCTTTCCCTTCTCTTTATTATTGTTTTCCCACATCAGTCAGTCAATAAACATTCATTAAGCTCCTGCTACATGACAGACAGTATGCTAAGTGCTGGGGACACAAAAAAAGCATAAGACAGTTCCTGTTCTTAAGGAGTTCACAATCTAATGGGGAAGAAAAAAACATAAAGATATGTTCAATCTATAAGATAAATGGAAAATACTTAAAAGAGCAAAGATTCTAGAATTAAGAGGGATTGGGAAAGGCTTCCTATAAAAGATGGATTTGAGTATAGACTTCAAGGAAGCCAGGAGGTAGAGATTAGGAGGGAGAGCATTACAGGTCTGAGGAAAAATCAGGGAAAATTCCTGGAATAGAGAGATTGAGTGTCTTATTTGAGAAACTGGAAAAAAGCCAGGATAACTGAATTGAAGAGTGTGTGGCAGAAATTAAGGTATAAGAAGACTGGAAAAATAGAAGGAAGCTAGGTTATGAAGAGTTTCGGATGACAAACAGAGGATTTTGTATTCCTGAGGGGATAGGGAGCCATTGAAATTTACTGAATAGGAAGGTATCATGGTTGGACCCATGCTTTAGGAAAATCACTTTAATAGTTAAATGGAGGTTGGATTGGAGTGAGGAAAGACTTAAGAGATAGATGTTGCAAAGGGGAAACTGATAGGCACTGGCAGCAAATTGGATATGAGGGCTGAGATATATTAAGAATTTGAGAATGACTCCTAGGATGTAAGATTGCAGCACTGCTGGTGACCTTGATGGTAATAGGGAACTTTGGAAGGAGGAAAGGCTTAGGGAAAAGACAATATTATCCATTTTGGACATATTCTTTTTAATATGTCTAATGAGCATCTAGTTTAAGATGTATAAAAGGCAAGTGGAGATATAAGATTGGAAGTAAGCAGAGAGGTTGGAGCAGAAAAGGTAAATCCAGGAATCATCAGCACAGAGATGATCATTAAATACATAGGAATTTATGGGATTACCAAGTAAAAGTAGTATAGAGGAAGAAGAGAAGATGATCCAGGTCTGAAACCGATGGGATTAGAGTTAGAGATTGTGACCTAGATGAGGATCTAGCAAAGGAGTCTGAGAAGAGATGATCAGCAGTGACCTGAAGACCTAGAGAGAAGATAATATCATGGAGGAGAAAGTAATGAACAGAGTCAAAAGCTGCAGAGAAATTAAAAAAATGAGGATTGAGGAAAAAAAATATTGGATTTGGCAATAAAAGATCATTAGTACTTTTGGAGAGAGCAGTTCTGTTTGAATCATTTGGTCAGAAGATTGAGTGAAAAGGTTTTTAGAAGAGTGCAAAAGAAATTAAAATGGAAGTATTATTCGGTACATTTCTTGCTATTTCAAAGTTATGAAGAGGAACAGGATTTGACTATGACTTCTCACTTAATCAACATGCCAGAAGTTTCATTCACCTTTGTATGCCCTCAATAGAACTTAATATAGGGCAATATGTGTTTGAAGAGGGCAGCTATCTGGCACAAAGGAATCAGGAAGATCTGAGTTCAAATCTGATTTTGGACACTTACTAGCTTTATGACCCTGGGCATGTCACTTAACCCTGTTTGCCTCAGTTTTTTCATCTGTAAAATGAACTAAAGAAAGAAATGGGAAACCATTCTGATATCTCAACCAAGAAAACCCCAGAAAGGGGTCTTAAAAAGTCAGATATCACTGAAATAGCTAAACAACAAAATATGTATTAGTAGGTACTTAATAAATGTTGGATAAATGATTTACTAAAATGGCACTGGTCTCAACAGAGAAATGAACGTGATTTTTTTTAATTCTATTGACTTGTATATCTTTGAGAAGAAACCCATTTCTTAGTCCTTATTTTAATTATCATTATTACTTTGACAGTTCTAAAACATTGACTCCCAGTTATTTTCCCCTTAAATATTTTTTTTTACAAAATCCATTATCACAGATTCTATAAAAATTCAACCTAACTAGGTGTATTTGATTCCTGTCATTGGCTGTTCTATATTGTTTTTTTTTTTACAGATTTCAAATAACTTATACAAAAATTGTCCCTGGTTTGACCCTATCAAGTTATACTAATCCCCATATTGTATTATTCTATTTTTAATTAGGCTTCCCATCCGTTTCCCCAGATTGAAGCTGCAGCTCTGGAGTCTGCAATATCTGAAAGATATTTCCCATGAAGCACTGTTAGAGATGCAGGAACACTGAATCAGCTCTGCTTTATCCTTCTACCCTACGAATGTGCTCTGCTGGGAAATGAAACATCCTCTTCACTAATGGCCATGCATAAGCCTGCCCAAGATCAGATTGAGGTTGCTATTTCATATAATCTTGTCTGGGGGGGGGCTTGTTCACTTGATTTGGGGAGGGGGAATTCGAGATGTTTTCTAAGCTCTCCTGGTTTGGCATACGGAGAAAGGGCTCAGATGTCCTGACCCCAATCCTGAATTTTCTAATGAGCTACAAATGAGAGACAGGAGGAAGAAATAACAATGATCATTTTCTTCCTTTTCTTTTCTCTTCTTTCCTTTTCTGATTTACTTATAGCTACCAAGGAAGCACCTGAAAAGAAACATAAGAGAGGGTCATATGAATCAGGAAAGGAACTAAAAATAAAATAAAGGGATGACTTCTTTTGCTTGCTTCTTTCAGTCCTGACAAAGGCAACTTCCAGTTTGGAAATTGCCTCTACCAATAACAGTCTCTATCTGATCTTTGATCTTAAAGATTTACAAATTGACTAAACGATTTGTTCAGGATTACACAGCCAATATATGTCAGAGGCAGAAATTGACAGAAAAAATAGACAAAGATAGACTGTCTGAACCTTTTGTAAATACAATCTCTTTTAGCTCATTAGCCAATTAAAAGCCATTCCTTTACACACAGAAACCCAATAAAAAAAACCAAATTTTCTATATTTGCACCTTTTTCATTTTAAATAGCATTTTATTTTGTCCAATTAAAGATAGATACAATTTTAAACATTAATTTTTATATAAAATTTTGAGTTACAAATTTTTTTCTCTCCCTCTCTTTTCTCCCTGATTTCCCAAAAAGCAAATAATTTGATCTAGATTATTTATGTGCAATCACATAAAAGACATTTCTACATTAGTCATGTTGTGAAAGAAGAAACAGAAGAAAAGGAAAAAAAAATCAAAGTAACACAATGAAAATAGTATTCATCCATCTGTATTCAGACTCTAGCAGTTCTTTTTCTGGATGTGGATAGTATTTTCCATCATGAGTCTTTTGCAATTTCCTTGAATTATGCTATGGCTGAAAAGAGCTAAGATGTTCACAGTTGATCATGATAGGGTATTGCTATTAAAGTGTACAATATTCTTGTGGTTCTGCTTACTTCACTTTGTATCATTTCATGTAAGTCTTTCCAGGTTTTTCTGAAATTATCCTGCTTTTCATTTCTTATAGCAAAATACTATTCAATCACAATCATATGCCACAAATTGTTTAGACATTCCCCAGTTGATGGACATCTCAATTTTCAATTCTTTGCCATAGCTGTATAAATATTTTTTGTATGTGTAGGTCCTTGTCCCTTTTTTATGATCTCTTTGGGTTACAGACCAAATAGTGCTACTGCTATTGTCTTTTGGACACAGTTCCTAATTGTTCGCTTTTTTTTTTTTTTTTGCTGAGGCAATTGAGGTTAAGTGACTTGCCCAGGGTCACACAGCTAGGGAATGTTAAGTGTCTGAGACCAGATTTGAACTTAGGTTCTCCTGACTTCAGGGCTGGTGCTCTATCCAATGTGCCACCTAATTGCCCCCTATTTGTTCTTTAGAATGATTGGATTAGGGAGGCAAGATGATAAAGAAAAGAGAGGAAGTTGTCCTCCTTTCCCAGTTTCCCTCAGAAATATAAAATCAATTATCTAAGCAGATTCTGGAGTGACAGAACCAACAAAAAGATAGAGTAAAACATTTTTTCCAGCTTAAGATTACTTAAAAGGACATCAGGAAAGATCGGTTTTATTTGGGTAAAAAGGGAGTACAGCCCAGTGCAGACAGTCTCTGGGCAAGCCATCAGCAGGATCTTAGCCACAGCACAAATCACAAATGCATGGCTCCTTGGTCTTGGTTCAGCAGGCTAGTGGCACAGCAAGCCATCTATGAAGCTTCCAGCCCCCATCCAGAAGGCAAATTGTTACCTCCAGAACCTTGACACAACAGATGTGTCTAGGTCAGCACAATGGGCAAGCTACCAGTACCTGAGGCCCCAGTACAGAAAGTCAGCATGACCAGATCCTTGGTCCCCAGCACAAGAAGCTTGGGACAGAGCCCTTGTGTCCCAGGAGCAGAGCTCAACTTTTATTTTATTTTTTAATTTTTTTTGCTTTTTGCTGAGGCAATTGGGGTTAAGTGACTTGCCTGGGGTCACACAGCTAGGAAGTGTCTCAGACCAGATTTGAACCCAGGTCCTCCTGACTTCAGGGCTGGTGCTCTATCCACTGCGCCACCTAGCTGCCCCCAGAGCTCAACTTTTAAAAATGAGCAACCCCCCCAAATATTCTGACCATAAAAAGCTATTATGGTGACAGGAAAAATCAAAACACAAACTCATAAAGGGGCAAAATACCTACATGTAAAGCATTAAAGGAGAATTTAATGCTCAAGCCCAAAAAGTCCTCTTGGAAGAGCTCAGAAAAGATTTTAAAAATTAAAAGAAGTAGATGAAAAATTTGGAAAAGAAATGAGAGTTATGCAGGAGAATTGTGAAAAAGAGTGAACAGCATGGAAAAAGAAGCACAAAAATTGACTAAGAACAAAATTCCTTAAAAAATAGAATTGACCTCATGGGAAAAACATCCACTTAAGTAAAAAAAAAATACTCTAAATGTAGAATTGTCTCAATGGAAAATAAGGTACAAAAGCTAACTGAAGAGAATGAAAATTAGAATTGGACAAGTAGAAGATAATGACTCTATGAAACATCAAGAATCAATCAAACAAAAACAAAAGAATGAAAAAATAGAAGGAAATGTAAACAACTTCAATGAAAAAAAAAACAACTGTTTTGGAAAACAGATCCAGTAGAGATTGTTTAAGAATTATTGGACTATCTGAAAACCATGATAAAACAAAGAGCCTTTACAGCATCTTTGAAGAAATTACTAAGGAAAACTGCCCTAATATCCTATAATCAGAGGGCAAAATAGTAATTAAAGTAATTCACAGATCATCTCCTAAAAGAAATCCCCAAATGAAAATTCTAAGGAATAAAAAGACATTATAACAGAGGAAAAGAAGAGCAGGGAATGAGCATTATTTGAACTTTATGCTCACTGTATTTTGCTCAAAGAGGAAATAATATATACACTTGATTTGGTCTGGAAATTTATCTTACCATATAGGGAAATAGGAGGCCAAAAGGGAAAGGAAAGGGCAGGAACTAAAGGAAGGCAGAACAGATTGAGGGAGGTGGTGTTCAGAAGCAAAGTCCTGGTAAAAAAAAGAAATGATGGAAGGAGAGATAAAAGTATAAATTACATACTGCTCAAAGACCATAGACAATGAAGCAATATCTTTTTTTTGCACAAAAATGTACGTATTACAACATAAAAACCTCACAATAAAATGTAGAAAGACATACATAATAAATGCTACCTTTTCAGAACAAATGACAAAGAAACTAAAGCAAAAAAAGCTATTTTGCCCCACTGTCTGACAGCGTCTGAAAATCTAACTGAAATGGGTGATTATTTATAAAGCTATAAATTGCCCAGTTTAACAGAAGAGGAAATAAATTACTTAAATAGTCCCATTTTAAGAAAAGAAATTGAAAAAGTCATTAATGAACTCCCTAAGAAAAAAAATCTCCAAGGCCAGATGGATTCACAAGTGAATTCTACCAAACTTTTAAAGAACTATTAATTTCAATGTTATGTAAACTATTTGGAAAAACAGGTAAAGAAGGCATACTAAACATATATATACCAAGTGGTATGGAATCCATATTCTTAGAAGAGAAAAGTATAGGAAGAAATAAATGACAAAACTATACTAGTAAGAGACCTTCACTTCTTACTCTCAGAACTTTAGATCTAAACACAAAATAAACGAGAAAGAAGTTAAGAATATGAATAGAATTTTAGAAAAGTTAAATGTGATTGACCTCTGGAGAAAAGTGAATGGAGATAGAAAGGAATATACCTTTTTTCTCAGTAGGATATGGTGCCCATATAAAAATTGATTCTATATTATGGCATTAAAAATCTCACAATCAAATGTAGAAAGGCAAAAATATTAATACATCATTTTTAGATCATGATGCAATAAGAATTATGTGTAATAAAAGGCCATGGAAGGATAGATTAAAAATTGGAAACTAAATAATCTAATCCTAAAGAATGGGTGGATCAAACAATAAATCATAGAAACAATAATTTCATCAAACAGAATGACAATAATGAGACAACATGCCAAAACTCATGAGATACAACCAAAACAATTCTTAGGGGAAGTTTTACATCTCTAAATCTAAATAACATAGAGAAAGAGGAGAACAATGAATTAAGCACAAAACTAAAAAAGGTAGAAGAGACAGATGGCACAGTGGATACAGCACTGACCCTGGAGTCAGATCTAAGTTTAAATCCAGCATCAGACACTTAACATTGACTAGTTGTATAAGCTTGGGCAAATCACTTAACCCCAGTTGCCCCATGCCCTTCCCTCCAAATAATTAAAAAAAATAAAGCTAGAAAAAGAACATATTAAAAAGAGCATATAAAAATTAGAAATTCTAAAAATAAAATTTAAAGTTTAAAAAAACTATTGAACTAAAAATGAAATTAAGAGCTGGTTTTATGAAAACAACAACAACTAGATAAACTTTTGGTTAATTTGATTTTTTAAAAAAGAAGAAAACCAGATTATCAGTATCAAAAATAAAAAGGGTACATTCACCACCAATGAAGATGAAATTAAAGCAATAATTAGGAGCTATTTTGTACAACTGTATGCCAATAAATCTGACAATCTAAGTAAATGGATGAATATTTACAAAACTTTAAATATAAATTGCCAAGATTAACTAAAAAGGAAAGAAAATACTTACAGAACTTCATTTAAGAAAAAGTAATTGGACAAACCATCAATGCATTTCCTAAAAAAATTTCCAGGGCCAGATGGGTTTAGAAATGAATTCAACCAAATACTGAAAGAACAAACTATAGAAAATATTTGGGGAAATAGACAAAGATTGTGTTCTACTAAATTCTTTTTATAACAAATTCCTTATATAGTGCTGATACCTAAACCAAGCAGAGCAAAAACATAGAAAGAAAATTACAGACCAAGTTCCCTAATAAGATTGATGCAAAATTTTTGAATCTACCAAGACAATTATATATATATAACATATTATATATATATATATATATATAATAAAGATCACCCATTATGAAGTTATATCAGGAATTGTACCAGGAATATAACTATCTCAATAGTTACAGAAAAATCTTTGGCAAAATACACTACCTATTTTTATTAAAAATATTAAAGAGCAAAGGAATAAATGGAGTTTTCATTAGAATGATAAGTAGTATCTATCTAAAATCATCACCAATCATTATATGTAATGGGGATAAGTTAGAAGCTTTCTCAATAAAATTAGGAATGAAGCAGGAATTAATCATCACCAATATTATTCAATATTGTATTAGAAATATTAGCTTTAGCAATAAGAGAAGAAAAGGAATTCAAGGAATTCGAGTAGGCAACGAGAAAGTGAAACCCATTTTTTTTTGCAGATGATACCATATACTTAGAGAATCTTAGAAAATGAACTAAAAAAACTACTTGAAATAATCACTTTAGCAAAGTTGCAAGATATAAAATTATCATCTAAAATTATAAGTAATCAACATTTTTGTATATTATTAACATATCACAGCAGCAAAGGATAGAAAGAGAAATTCCATGTAAAATAACTGTAGACAATATGAAATATCTAGAAGTCTACTTGCCAAGACAAACCCAGGAATTATATGAACACATTGTAAAATACTTTTAATAAAAATAAAGTCAGAGCTAAACAGTCAGAAAAATATTAATTGTTCATAGATAGGTTGAGCTAACATAATAAAAATGACAATTTCACTGAAAATAATTTACTTATTCAGTGTCATACCAATCAAACTATCAAATATCATTTTATAGAGCTAGGAAAAATAACAAAATTCATCTGAAAGAATAAAAGTTCAAGAACATCAAAAGAATTAATGGGAAAAAAGCAAAGCAAGATGACTTGGCTCTAATAGATCTAAAACTATATTATAAAATGGCAATCATTAAAACTATTTAGTATTGACTAAGAAATAAAGTGGTGGATCGATATAACAGATTAGTTGCACAAGACACAGTAGTCAATGACTGTAGTAATTTATCGTTTGATAAACTGAAGTCTCTAGTTTCTGAGATAAAAAAATATGGTATTTGACCATGGATACATGATTTAGACATAAAAGATAACACCTTAAGGAAATTAGGAGAGCAAGGAATAGTTTGCCTCTCAGATCTATAGAGAAGGAAAGTATTTATGACCATGAGAGAGAGAAAGAGCATTATGAAATGCAAAATGGACTGTTTTGATTACATTAAATTAAAAAAGTTTTACATAAACAAAATCAGTGCAACCAGGATTAGAAGGAAACTAGAAAGCTGAAAAATAATTTTACTGCCAGTATTTTTGATAAGGGCCTTATTTCTCAAATATATAGAGAACTGATTCAAATTTTTTAGAATCCAAGTCATTCCCTAAAATTACATAGTTTGTATCATCTCCCCCAGTTTCTGAGGCATGAGTATCCCAGAGGTTGAGAAACCCTAACACTTGTCTAATCACTACCCAGCTAGTGGTCTTGAGAAAAATCATTTTGTCTCTGTGGGACCATTTACTCCTCTATAATTGGGAGATTCTAATTTATTTCTAAGGTCATTTCCAATTTTAATGTCACAGATTGTTATGAATTTATGAGTGGTACAGTTAAGAACCATAAGCATTTAAAAAGGGGGGAGCTTACTTTGGGATTTGAAATGGGTAAGGAAACCTTCATCAAAGATTTGGGAATGGAACTGGGTATGAAATGATTGGTAGGATTTGGATGAGCAGAGAGAAGATGGAGAGGGTGTTCCAAGGAGGAAAAACAGCATAAATAAATGTGTGGAGGTAGGAAAATGTAAGGGAAACAGGGAGAGCAAATGAGTAGACCACTCTATCTAGACCCAGGCTAAAGCCCCTTTAAATGTAAACATATTGCCTCACAACTTCTATTGTTATATAGAGCATCTGTTGAACATTATTGCCCCACATAAAGAATGATATTATAGGGGTGGAGCCAAGATAGCGAACAGCAAACAGCTTTCTATGTGAACTCCTGGGACCTTCCCTCAAACCCAGACAAAGTGAGCCTTCAAACTGGTTTTTGAGTGAGGACTCTGCAAAGCATTTGGACTACAACATACTCCTATCAAAAATCTACCTTGAAAGAACTCCGGAGAAGGTTAGCCTCAGGGGAAATCGGCTGCTGGTCGCAATCAGACTCCAGCCGGGGAGGAAGTCAGGGCTGCGATAGAGGGGCGAATTTGAGGCACCCAGGAAGCCCCTGGGAGACGCCTGGGCCACTTTGCTCTGCTTGCAGGCAGGTGCTTTGGCAGATCTGCCTTTGGTAAAGGGTGGATCGAGAGCAGCTGAAAACGTGATCCTAGTGCGAATCTAGCCCGACCAGCCTCAGACCGGAAGTCAACTCGGCAAACTGCCCCAGGGCAAATACAAATTGGTGCAGTTTTCTCTGCTTTTAACCAATATCCCAACTTTAAATCATGAGCAAGAAGCAGAAGAGAGCTCTCACCATAGAAAGCTTTTACGGAGAAAAAAATAGAACAGTCCCCAGATCCTGACATTATGAAAACAATCCCAGATGAAGCCAATAAGGCAGACTTAAGTTGGTCTCCCTTTCAGAAGGCTTACCTGGATGATTGCATGAAGAATCTCAAAAGAGAGCTAGAAGAAGAATGGGGAAATAAATTGAGATCAGGGCAACAGAAATATCAAAAACTGGAAAATAGGACTGGTGAATTGGAAAAAGAAAACAGTTCACTGAAAAACAAAATTGGTGATTTGGAAAAAGACAACAATTCACTGAAAAATAAAACTGGCAAAATGGAAAAAGAATGCATTGAATCAAGAAATTCAATTGGCCAGCTACAAAAGGAGCTAAAAAAGATAACTGAAGGAAATAATACTTTAAAAATTAAAATTGAACAAATAGAAGTAAATGACTCAATAAGACTTCAAGAATCAGTTAAACAAAAACAAAAAAATGAAAAAATAGAAGAAAATATGAAATATCTCCTAGGAAAAACAACTGACTTGGAAAACAGATCCAGCAGAGACAATTTAAGGATTATCGGACTCCCTGAAAGCCACGATGAAAAGAAGAACCTGGATGCTATCTTCCAGGAAATCATGAAAGAGAATTGCCCTGATGTTTTAGAATCAGAAGGCAAAATTGGCATTGAAAGAATTCACCGATCACCTCCAGAAAGAGACCCCAAAATTAAAACCCCAAGGAATATCGTGGCCAAATTTCAGGGCTATCGCACCAAGGAAAAGATATTGCAAGCAGCTAGAAAGAAACAGTTCAAATACCGAGGAACTGTAATTAGAATTACACAGGATCTGTCAGCTTCTACTTTAACGAATCGAAGGGCCTGGAACCAGATATTCCGAAAGGCAAAAGAACTTGGATTACAGCCAAGAATAAGTTATCCAGCTAGAATGAGCATCATCTTCCAGGGAAGAAGATGGTCATTCAATGATACAGGAGAATTTCACCTATTTCTAATGAAAAGACCTGATCTGAACAAAAAATTTGACCTCCAAATAGAGAACTCAAGAGAAGCATAGAAAGGTAAAAAGGAAAACTCTTGAGAACTATGTTTCTACTATAGGTATCCTTTAAAGAATGGCAGTATAATTTGATTTTTCTTTGATAATAATGGAAAAGAAATTAGAGGTGGAAGGGATACCATACTGAAAAAGAAAAAGGGGGAGGGGGAAAGGAGGCAAAATAAAGTAAAAATAAAGGAGGTAAAATAGGGCAAAATCTCATAAAGAGACATAGAAGATCTAATATAATGGAGGGAAAGAAGGGAGGGCGATGAGTATTGTGTAAACCTTACTCTCATTAGATTGGACTCTAAGAGAGTATATCAGACACATTTGGCTTCAAAGAAAGGTCTGACCCTCCTTGTGGGAAGGTAGGAGGGAGGGGAGAAAAGGAAAGGGATAAACTAATAGAAGGATTAGGGGAAAGGTATAAAGGGGAGGGAGGGACTCTAAAGGGAGGAGGATTATTGGTGGGAGGTGGTCATCAAGAGCAAAGTACTGAGGAGGGGGGAAGGGAGAGAGGGGAAAGGGAAGAGAAAATCATAACTCTGGGTAAATAAGATGGCAGGGAATACAGATATAGTTATTTTAACTGTGAATGTGAATGGGATGAACTCTCCCATAAAATGGAAGCGGGTAGCAGACTGGATTAAAAGCCAGAATCCTACAATATGTTGTTTACAAGAAACACATCTAAAACACAGAGATACATACAGAGTGAAGGTAAAGGGCTGGAGCAGAATCTTCTATGCCTCAGGTGAACAAAGAAAGGCAGGGGTAGCAATCCTTATCTCGGATCAAGTAAAAACAAAAATAGATCTAATTAAAAGAGATAAGGAAGGAAACTACATTTTACTAAAGGGTTCCATAGACAATGAAGCAGTATCAATACTTAACATATATGCACCAAATGGTATAGCATCCAAATTCCTAGAGGAGAAGTTAAGAGAGATGCAAGGAGAAATAGACAGTAATACTATACTAGTGGGAGATCTCAACCTTGCTCTCTCAGAATTAGATAAATCAAATTCCAAAATAAATAAGAAAGAAGTTAGGAAGGTTAACAAAAGGCTAGAAAAGTTAGGTATGATAGATCTCTGGAGAAAATTGAATGGTGATAGAAGGGAATATACTTTTTTCTCAGGGGTTCATGGAACTTATACGAAAATTGATCATGTGTTAGGGCATAAAAATCTCAAAATCAAATGCAGAAAAGCAGAAATAGTAAATGCATCCTTCTCAGATCATGATGCAATAAAACTCACATGTAATATAAGGCCAGGAGAAAATAGACCACAAGTTAATTGGAAATTAAATAATCTAATCCTGAAGAACGAATGGGTGAAAGAGCAAATTATAGACACAATCGAAAATTTCATCCAGGAGAATGACAACAATGAGACAACATACCAAAATTTGTGGGACAAGGCTAAAGCGGTTATAAGGGGTAATTTTATATCTCTAGATACTTACTTGCGTAAAACAGAGAAAGAGAAGATTAATGAACTGGGCTTACAATTAAAAAACCTAGAAAAAGACCAAATTAAAAACCCTCAATTAAATACCAAATTGGAAATTCTGAAAATTAAAGGGGAGATCAATAAAATTGAAAATAAGAAAACTATTGAATTAATACATAAAAGTAAGAGTTGGTTTTATGAAAAAAACAACAAAATAGATAAGCCTTTAGTTAATTTGATTAGAAAAAGGCAAGAGGAAAATCAAATTATTAGTCTCAAAAATGATAAGGGAGAACTTTCCTCCAATGAAGAGGAAATTAGAGTAATAATTAGGAGTTTCTTTGCCCAACTTTATGCCAATAAATTTGATAATGTAAATGAAATGGAGGAATATCTACAAAAATATAGATTGCCCAGATTAACAGAAGAGGAAATAAATTATTTAAATAGCCCTATTTCGGGAAAAGAAATAGAACAAGCTATTAATCAACTCCCTAAGAAAAAATCTCCAGGTCCAGATGGATTTACATGTGAATTTTAACAAACATTCAAGGAACAATTAATCCCAATACTATATAAACTATTTGAAAAAATAGGGAAAGAAGGTGTACTACCAAATTCCTTCTATGACACAGATATGGTGCTGATAACTAAACCAGGTAGGGAGAAAACTGAGAAAGAAAACTATAGACCCATTTTCCTAATGAATATTGATGCAAAAATTTTAAATAAGATTTTAGCAACAAGATTACAGAAAGTCATCCCCAGGATAATACATCATGACCAAGTAGGATTTATACCAGGAATGCAGGGCTGGTTCAATATTAGGAAAACAATTAGCATAATCAATTATATTAATAACCAAATTAATAAAAACCATATGATTATCTCCATAGATGCAGAAAAAGCCTTTGATAAAATCCAACACCCATTCCTATTAAAAACACTGGAGAGTATAGGAATAAATGGGCTTTTCCTTAAAATGATTAGTAGTATCTACTTAAAACCTTCAGCAAGCATCATATGTAATGGAGTCAAACTAGAATCATTCCCAATAAGATCAGGAGTTAAACAAGGCTGCCCACTGTCACCATTATTATTTAATATCGTCTTAGAAATGTTAGCTTTTGCAGTAAGAGAAGAAAAAGAGATTAAAAGAATTAGAGTAAGTAATGAGGAAACCAAATTATCACTCTTTGCAGATGACATGATGATATACGTAGAGAACCCTAAAGACTCAACTAAAATCTATTAGAAACAATTCACAACTTTAGCAAAGTTGCAGGATACAAAATAAATCCACATAAATCATCAGCATTTTTATATATTACCAATAAAGTTCAGCAGCAAGAGATACAAAAAGAAATTCCATTCAAAATAACTGTTGATAGTATAAAATATTTGGGAATTTATCTGCCAAGGGATAGTCAGGAACTATATGAACTAAACTACAAAACACTTTCCACACAAATCAAATCAGACCTAGTCAATTGGAAAAACTTAAAATGCTCATGGGTAGGACGAGCGAATATAATAAAAATGACAATACTACCCAAACTAATTTACTTATTTAGTGCTATACCAATCAAACTCCCAAGAAATTATCTTACAGATCTAGAAAAAATAGTAGAAAAGTTCATTTGGAAAAACAAAAGGTCAAGAATTTCAAGGGGATTAATGAAAAAAAAGGCTGATGATGGTGGACTTGCTGTACCAGATCTAAAACTATATTATAAAGCAGCGGTCATCAAAACCATTTGGTACTGGCTAAGAAATAGAGTAGTCGATCAGTGGAATAGGATAGAATCACAAGACAAACTAGGCAATAACTATAGCAATTTGGTTTTTGATAAACCCAAAGACCCCAGCTTTTGGGATAAGTATTCACTATTTGACAAAAACTGCTGGGAAAACTGGAAACTAGTGTGGAAGAAATTAGGGCTTGACCCACATCTAACACCACATACCAAGATAAGATCTAAATGGGTTCATGATCTGGATATAAAGAGTGATACTATAAGTAAATTAGAGGAACGTAATATAG
>JAJPUD010020254.1:0-25037 GCA_023553655.1 Myrmecobius fasciatus | reverse complement strand
ATGCCCAGGTTTCTCCAGAGCCCGGACCTCCGACTGCTGCCCACGAGAATGTGCCTGAGCTTTGGAAAATCAGAAACACAGTTGGACAGACCAGCGCGGCAGGAGGTTCTGGGGATTTGAGCTTCTTTGTATTGGCTCCCTACCGCCCCCCCCCTTTGTGGGGGTCAAGGTAGGATAGGGGTGGCTACCGTCCCCGGGAATGAGGCAGCTGGAAGGGGAGGAAGGTGAGGAGGGACAGGTTGGGGGCGGGGGAGGGCTGTGGAGGGAGGTGTACAGGAAATGAGTAAAATGAAGCACAGAGCCGTGCAGTGACTTGCAGGGGGGAAGAGGGGAAAAGGGCGCCCGTCTAGCCGATGCCCGAGGTGGGATTTGAACCCAGCTCTTCCGTCTTCCCCCGCCGCGCGGCCTCCACCTTCCACGAGGGCCATTTTGGAAGGGGGTGGCGTGAAAGCAGATTGGGGTGGTGGCCGCTGAGGACCCGACAATTAATCTTAAAACCAAGGCGTAGGCCAGACGTTTTCTGGGAGACCTCATGTCCGGGGCAGTGAGCTCTACTCTCACCTCGGGGGGAAGCGACTCAGCCATGGCCACTAATATTCCCCCAGCCCGGCCTCCGCCTTCCGCGCACGGGCAGCTGGGTGTCGTAGTCCAGTCGAGGCTCCGGGCGGAGTCGTTCGGAGGAAGTGCAATGGCGCACTTCCGTCGCCCGCCTTGACGTCATCGACACCCGACCCTTAACCCTCCCTCCCCTTTTTCCCACCCTGGTTGCTTTCTCTGCTGAGCTGGTGCTGCCTGACGCCCATCGCCGCCGTTCGTCTTCCTCTCCGCTCCGGAGTTGGTGGCTCGGTGACACCATGGCGGTAAGGATGAGACGGCGTACGAGAGGAAGGCGAGGACCGAAATCCGAGGAAGCTTATCAAAAGGAATGCCAGTGTAGGAATGGTCTGACTCGCAAAGAGAGATCGGGATCTACCAAAGCATGGGACGGGGGGTAACGGAATATACCAAGAGCCCAGGGGAGGGGGGTAGATCGTGGAACGTACCAAGGTGGAGAGCCTAGAGAAATGTATTAAAGTGGGGGTCCGAGGGGAGAAGGGGCCTAGTGGAACGTGTCAAAGTGAGGGCCCAAGGGGAACCAAGGGGTATAATGGAATGTACCAAAGTGAGAGCCCAAGGGGAGCAAGAGGCATAGCGGAACGTGCCAAAGTAAGGTTCAAAGGGAGCCAGGGGCTTGTGGAACGTACCAAGGTGGGGAGGAAGAGAACCAGAGGTGGCAGAGTCAGTCAGCAATCATTTGTCCAGCGGCCAGACTGCTAAGTCCGGGGGATGCAAAGAAAGGCAGGATCGGTAGATCAATACGCATTTATTAAGTGCCTTTATGTGCAAGGCAGCCTGCTCACCGCCTGGGATGCAAAAAGAGGCAACGGGCGGCCCCTGCTCTCGAGGAGCTTGTCTAATGGATGAGGCACGGTGCAAAAAAAATAACGTGCCCCATAAATGGAGATAATTAACGGAATGAAAGGGAAAGCTGGGAAAGGGTCCTTGCAGAAGGTGAGGTTTTAGCAGGCACTGGAAGGTGTACAGGTGGAGGTGGGAGGGACAGCCAGGTAAGGCGCTTCCTATAGAGAGATGGGGAAGGAGGGGCAGCTAGGGGGCGCAGTGGATAGAGCAGCAGCCCTGAAGTCAGGAAGACCCGAGTTCAAACGTAGCCTCAGACACTTAACACTTCCTAGCTGTGTGACCCTGGGCAAGTCACTGAACCCCAATTGCCTCAGCAAAAAAAGAGAGATGGGGTGGGGTGCTAGCTATGGGGGGCTAAGTATTAAAGGGCTTTGAGCTTCAAGCAGAGGATTTTATATTTGATCCTAGAAGTGATAGGAAGCTGCTGCAGTTATTTATTAGGGAGGTGACATGATCAGGGCTTCACTTTGGGAAGATTCATTTGGGATGGTTTGAATAGGCAAAGGGGGCAGCAAGGCCTACCCCAAGGTGGAAGAAAAGGAGCCGTATCTATGAGCAGTTGGGAAAGTAAAATTAAATGTGGGGGCTGAGTATAGAGAGAGGAATTGTGGATGTCCCCTAGGCTTTGAGCCTAGGTGCCCCAGAGATGCAAGTGACCCCAGCCATAATAGGAAAGGCGAGGGAGGGCTCGGAAGAGAGATGATGGTTCCAGTTTTGCACATGCTGATCTCCTAGGTGTTTATGGGTTTTGAAGTGTCCAGTAGTCAGCTGGAAATAAGAGACTAAGGAGGGTTGGATAGTAGAGCTAGAACCATAGGAAGATGATCAGTGGTTCTGCTCATCAAGAGGCACTGTGCTAGTTACTGGAGATAAAAATCAAAAATGAAGTCCTGCTTTCAAAATAATGCCTCTGGGAAGAGCACTAGCATGGGGGTGGAGGGCCCTCTGATAGGCTTCCTGTAGGAAGTGGTCCTTGTGCTGAGCTCTGAAGGAGAGGAGGGACTCTGATGGTCTACTAAGGAGATGAGGAGTGAGGGCATTCCAAGCATGGGGTAATCAGCTGTGCAAAGGCCCTGAGGTGGGAGATACACAGGCACCCGTAAGCAGGTCGGTCTGGTTAGAGCATAGACCTTGTGAGAGTACTGTGCCCTAAGCCTGGTTTACAGGTAAGCTGAAACAGGTTGTAAGAGCAGTTTTCCATTTTATCCTAGACTCCAGCCTAGAGGGGAGGGGAGCCATTGAAGTTTCTTGAGCAGAGGAGTGACATGGTCAGTTTTAGGAATATCCACTAAAGAGCTGGCTCTGCTACCTTGGCCAAGCCCCTTATTCCCTTTGGGGGTGGTTTCCTCACTCACACTCTGATCTCGAAAGGCCCTTCCAGCCTCCAGCCTCTGACCTTATGTGCCTAGATACACATGTATAGCCCGTGCTGGGGAATGGTTAGGGCCTGTATCAGAGTAGGTGTGAGCAGGTACTTCCTGATGGATTTTTGGAATGAATCAGAAGGGAGGGAGAAGGTGAAGAAGAACTAAATGAAAAGGAAGAAGGAGGGCATGGCAGGGGTCGGGAGCTTGGTGGGGTGGGGGTCGACCTGCTGAAGTGTCTCCTAAGCCTTCAACTCTTGCTGACTTGCCTGTAGCCCAAAGGGAAGGTGGGCACGAAGGGAAAGAAGCAGATATTTGAAGAGAATAAGGAGACGCTGAGATTCTACTTTCGGATCATCCTGGGTGCCACTGTGAGTGCTTCCTAACCCATCTGCATGCTGAGGCTTCGGGCTATAGGGGGATCTCCATCCCTCTTTGGGAAGGGGCTGGTCCCCCTTGGTGCTGGGGGTATTTGCTGGACCCTGCACTCTGGGAGGGGATGAAGCTGGCCTTGTGGCTGTTGGAGGCAGTAGGAGCCCCAAGGGATTCATTGGAAGTTGGCAGACACTGGCACAGTGCCTTTGGAGAGCATTTCAGAGAAGTGAAGGGTCAAAGCTGTGAGCAGCATCCCCGAGAACTCATTCAGTAGATCCTGGGCGTCATTAGAACCCCGCCAGAGAATACCAGGGCCATCTCAGCCAGGGTAGCCTGGGCCCAGCCTTGTCTGTGCCAGATCTCTGGACCAAGCTGTTCCCAGCCTCAGGTCCTGTCTTCACTAGGAGGGACTCTCAGGGATGGCCCCGTTTCCTGTTTGCCTCAGCTTAGCTCCCTGATGGGTTGGGGCTTTGTGTCCAGAGCTTTTTATCCCTTCTTTCCCCGTCCCCCCCCAGTTTTTATGGTCCCTGGCAGAGGGGAGGGAGACGGCTGGCTTCTGCTAAGACTGTCTGTCCGCCGAGGAAGGAGCGGGGTGGCTGACTGAGGGTCCTGCCCTTGTCTCTGATTCCAGGCGATTTACAGCCTCGTGACGCTTGTGATCTTCTACTCTTCAGCATCGTTTTGGGCCTGGGTATGTTTGCGACACCTCCCCTGGGCAGAGGCCCCTCGTGAGACTTGTTCATCCCCCCAGTCTCCCGTGTGGCGCTAACCCCGTGTGTAACCCACAGACGGCCCTGGTGTTCAGCTTGGTTGTGTATGTGGCCAGCTACCGCTCCATGAGCTCCATGGCCAAGGCAGCCTTCTCAGAAGACGGCGCTCTGGCAGATAGTGGCATCGACCTCAACATGGAACAGGGAATGGCAGAGTGAGTGTCCCCCGCCAGCCCAGGTGAGCGGGACCTGCTGCCGGCTCACTCTTTCCCCCGGGGGGCGGCCAAGTGGGAGACCCATCCGCATCTGCCCTCGAGGGGTCGGCTGGAGAGCTGGGGGCGACCTCCTGGGCTTCTGAGGTCCTGCGTCCCCATGAGCCCCCTTGATCCACCTGCTTCTGACAGTGTTCTTTCCCTCACCAGGCACCTGAAGGATGTGATCCTGTTAACAGCCATTGTCCAAGTGCTCAGCTGTTTCTCCCTCTATGTATGGTACTTCTGGCTCTTGGTAAGTAGGATGCTGGGGCTGGGAGGGACAGAAGTGCCCGATGCCGAGTGCTCCCCAGGCGGGCCTCAGACCCCTTGTATAAAATCTACAGGTGAACCTTTCGGGTCCTCTGTCCTGTGCCCCGGTCCTGACAGGCAGTCACTGGGCTTCTGCTCCAGGAGCTCCCAGGTGGATTGCTCTGTTGGACTGAGCTGAGATCTGGCTCCCTGCCCCAATTGCCCCTCATGGCTCAGTTCTGCCTTCTTGGTCAGTAACCCACTGCATCCCATTTGCCCAAGTCCTTCCCTGCTTTGTTTTCTCCCAGGCTCCCGGCCGGGCACTCTACCTCCTGTGGATCAACATCCTGAGCCCCTGGCTCACGGCCGAGTCAGCCAACTCCATCGTTGAGCCCAATGAGAAGCGCCAGCGACGGCAGGAACGCCGACAGATGAAGCGGTTGTAGCCAGCATGGTGGTGGAGGGCCGGCCACAGCCTCCGAAATGAGCAGAACTGAGCGAGGCTCTCCCAGTCTGGGCAGGCCCTACCCATCCAGCGCCCGGGTCCTGCCCCAGGACTTCCTGAAAGAGACTGTGGGACCTGGACGTCTAGACAAGCTGGGTCAGGGTGGGCAGGGGAAGGGGGCTGGCTTATTAGAATAAAAAGCCAAAGCTGGGAGCTGCATGGATCTGTGTTGACGGTCTGGGGGGCACCTGCTGGACAGGCACACTGCACCCCAAAACTGAGTCAGGGCCGTAGGCTGATGCCCCAGGCGCCTTGTCCTTCCCCAGAATGCCTTCCAGCAGGAAAGAGCAGAGCTGCTTGGCTAAGGAATACCTTTATTCTCCTAGGCTAGGAATGGCTCTCTCACACACAGACACAGACTTGTACACAAGTAATACTGTTCAGGCCCCTGGGCCCCCAGATCCCCACCTCTTCTCTCTCCCCAGAGTTGAAGCCGTGCCCCAGGAGGCTTCTTGAGTGGGAGGTAGTGGGGCCTGCCCCTCTCACACCTCCAGGCTGGGCCCTTTGCTCAGTCCCAATGCCTGCACCAGGTCATCGCCAAGGCCACCCTTCAGAGTCCTTCTCACTGCAGGGAGGAAACAGCACTGGTTGGTGATGGGGTAAGAGGGAGCGCATTGGTGAAAAGCACTGGAAGCTGGGAAGTGGAGCCCCTTCTCGGTGGGGCTCCCCGCGGGCTCCTCTCTAAGTGAGCAGCGGTCTGACCAGTTCTTCCTTGCACTACTAACCAGCAGGGCTGATACTCACAGGACTTCCTGTTGCCCCGAGATCGCTTTCGCTCCCGGGCAGCTAGGGCCCGAGGGCTGCTCCGGGTCACCGACTGCACCAGTCTGTCCATGATCTCGTCCGAGGCGTCAGGGGGAGAGCTGGAGCCTGGGGGCTCCTCTGGGGGGGCCGGCGCTGTGGAGCTGTTTGGGGCCATGCCTGGGGAGATGGCGGAGGGTTCAGGAAAGGCAGGGGAAGAAGCAAGGTCTGAAAGCCCCGACTCCCGCCCCCTTACCTCGGCTCCTTCGACTGTGGGTCGGGGCTTCGGACCCGCTGGTCAGCAGGCTCCGCATGGTGATGTCGCTGTCCTTGTCTCCCTGCCCTGGGCCGCTGCCCACAGCCACCGGCACCGGCGGCAGCCCTGAGGTCTCCTCAGCCACCGAAGAGAATTTCTCTGTCTGGACAGGAGGGGGGCAGGGTCAGCTGTGCCTGGGCCCCCAGAGGGCTGAGATTGGGGCCGGGAGGGCCCGGGAAGGCTTACCTCGGTGATCATGCGCCCCCTGGTCTTGTTGCGCTCGCGGTAGGTGGCCCGCTTCCGCTGCTGTTGGAGCACTCGCTCCCGGCACGTGCGGTACTCCAGGGCAAACTCATGGAGCGTCTGGCAGAAGGGCATCACCCGCACCTCCCGGGCTGCTTCTGCTGGGTACCCCAAGTAGAGCAGGAAGGCGCGGAACCTGGGGAGGACGGCCCGTGAGGCGCGCCGGGGGGCCCGGGCCGGCACCACCTCCTACCTCCCCGGCCGCCTCACCTGTTACACGTGCGTCGGTGCACCACTTTGAGCATGGCGATGCGCCTGCCACACTGGCTTAGAAAGTGGGTGAGGCGGGCACGCAGGGCGGGCGTCAGGTCGTGCTTGCTCAGGCTCCTCAGGTGCTCCTCGGCCGCCCGGCTCCGCCACTCCAGCTGCTCCAAGTTCGCGGCCAGGACCTCAAAGTCCACCTGCAAGCAGGGACGTGTCCGCAAACTGGCCAGGGCTCCCCCCGGCCCCCCAGGAGGGACGCCCCCGCTGACCTTGGCACACCGAGTGAGGGCCGGGATCTCTGAGTAGAGGTCCGAGGACTCCGGCTGGCTCTGGAGCACCAGGGTGCAGAGATGGTAGAGCAGGGACTGCCTGCGCACCGTGTCCTTCACCTCCGACACCTTCTCCAGGTAACTGAGCTCGAATCCGCTGCTCTGCAAGGGCCGCCGGCTCAGCCTGCCAGGCCCAGCGCCCTCCCCTCAGTCCCACGGGCCCCTGAGCCGGGGCTGTCAGGACTTCCCATCCGACTCACCTGGGAGTTATTGAGGAAGTTGCCCACAGCCAGGAGGGTGGCCAGGATGCAGCGGAAGGTGGGGTTCTGGACCAGCTGTTCCATCCCCAGCTTCAGGTCAAACAGGGGTTCTGCGATCTCCTGCGTCGGGGGGAGGGAATTCCAGTGACTACCCTTGCACCCTCTGATCCTGAGGTATAGGGAAACATCGGCCCCAGGTGGCAACAAACAAAATTATTAAAAAAGGTACTTTGGGGCACCAGCCCTGAAGTCAGGAGGACCCGAGTTCAAATCTGGCCTCAGACACTCAACACTTCCTGGCTGTGTGACCCCGGGCAAGGGCCTTTTACTGATAGGTTTTCTGCATCCTCTTACCACTTCTTTGTTTACTCTTGAGTCTCAAAACAGCAAATGAAGGCTCCCTCCCATAGCTACTCCCAGCCCCACTTGGGCTTATTCCAACAGGCTCAGTCATACCCGTTCCATGGTCTCGTAATCTAGCTTAAAGGCCCACAGCTGTAGCCGGGCGGCCAAGCCACCAATGGAGGCAAGGGTCAACAGGAAGCTCTCGGCTGGGCCCAGGGGCACGTCCGGGTTGGCTAACTGGGCCTCCTGGATCTTCTGCTGCTCTTCCTCCGTAGGCATCATTGTCAGCAATTTCTGTGGATACATCACAGCCCCCCAGCTTGTCTGTGCCCTAATGTGTGGCACGGGGACCAGGCTTTGGAGCTGGATGGGTTCCAGGAAGCTCCCAGCGGGTGGCAAAGTCCCGCTGGGGAGGGGGCTCTCATGCCCTTTTGAGAGGGAGGAGCTCTAGGCTTCAACTGTATGATTGTGTGACTAATTCTCCATCTGGTTTCAGCATTCTGTACTGAAAACGTATGAGGTGCAAGTGCTTCCCAGGGTGGTGAGGGGGAAGGTGTGTGATGACCACCTCCTTATTTCCCCGTGGTTCTGGAACTGCAGGAACCTGGAAAACCCCCAGCGGGGGCCGATTAATGTGTCGGTATCTGGACTTTGGCCCTCCTCGGCGAGTGGGATATCCTGAGAGTCCAGACCGCTAGAGAGGGTCACAGATCACTGGAGCGAAAGGGACATTAGGACACTGGTCTAAACCACCCCACCCTCCCATTTTGTAGATGAAGAAACTGAGGAGAGGTGAGAGTCTGAAACCAAAGGCACCACTTAGTGAAAGGGCTCTGGCATGGGATCCTTGGGCTTGTCACAAGCGAGCCCTAACCAGAGGGGTCTGAATGAGTCCTGAGCTCGCAAGTCCAGCCCTTCCTCGAAGCCTCCTCAGTCTCCCTGCTTGTAAAAGGAACGGTGTGGACAGAATTTCTTCCTCCACATCTCCTAAAACGACCAGTAATACTCCTTGCATCACTCACCCCATAGGCTGTGGTCAGAAATACATTTTGTAATCCTTAAAGTACAGCATAAACGTGTGGTCAGATTGAACTCTACTAGGGAAAATCCAGACGGACGAAGAATGATGGCCAGTCCTTGCTAGAGAAATAAATGGACAGCCCACAGAGCCAGTCCTTGGGTACAGATGCTTGGCAGACAATGGATGGTCAAGAAACTGAGCTTCGAGTAGAAAAGGAAGAAGACGGGGGGGGGGGGTGTAAAAACCTGGGCCTGGAGTAGAAAAGGAAGATTAGATGCAAAAAAAACCAAAAAACCCCGAGTTTGGAGTAGAAAAGGAAGAAGACAGGGGGGTAAAAAGCTGAGCCTGGAGTAGAAAAGGAAGAAGACTAGGGGCTGAAATGTGTGGTCCTTTTTTTAACCATAGAGTGCTTGTAGGACTATAAGGTAAGAAGAGCCCTGTCTCCAAAGAATTAGAGGCACATCCATCTCCCAAGAAGCAATGGAAACCTGAGTGGGCACCAACATCTGAGCTCTTTGGGATCACACAGGAGAAAGGCGGACACTTCAGACCAGAGGAGGAGGCAGACAGTCCCCATTTGTGCCCTGGATATCCTGGGGATGCTAAAAGATCTGGAGGAAAGTCCCTGGTGTGTTACAGCAGATCCCATGCGGGGGGGGGGCGGGGCACAGACAAGAGCCACACGGGATGAGAAGCCATCAGTGGGTTGCAATCTACACAGGGGATGGCAGCATCCATGCGGAAGGGACAGCGGGTGTTTAGGACACTTTCAGATTTATAAAGCATTTAAAAATGCATCCTTCTAATGTGCCCTGCACGGCATATTGAAGAAGGGGAGACGGGCACAGAGAGCTTCGGTGACTTGCCACAGCTAGTTAAGCGTCCAGACTTAGTTGGACAGTGAGAGCATTGTTTGAAAAGAAAACCACTGACTCCGGCGAACCCAAGTCACCTTATCTCTCATAGGGAGAACCGGGCCACTGTCCTGCCTGGCCAGAACTCAGACTCGGTCTCTGCCTCAGGGCAATGACTCAGAAAGCAGACTTGGAGGGCTGGGAGCCCCGGGGGGTCCCGTCCTGGCTGGGCAAAGGAGGAAGTGAATCTCCAAGGGAAGTCACTGCAGGAGCAGGAAGGGGGGGGTTGTCTCCTGCCCCCCCCCAGCAGGAGGCCTCCTCTGATGTTCCCAGAAAAGGGGAAGCTCTGGGACGAAGGTGCCCCTCAAGGCCTTGCTGGGCCCACTTCTCCATCTCCTGACAACTAAGGAAACACTGTCCTCTCGACAGGAGGCCCCGGGAAGTAGCCAGAAGGGGCCGGCCTAATCCAGGTACCATCAGGTATCCCCCAAGGGATGACGGTGATGGAGACATAGAAGGAAGGAAGATAAAGCTAGCCGAGGTGCACTGGAACAAAAAGGGGGGGGGGGGCTGGAGGTGACGGCGTCACCACGTTTCTGTCCTGAACCAGGAAGGGGAGAACTCCATCCTGCTGGGAGGGGAGATCCTCTTGTAGTTTTTCGGAGAGCCTCACAGAAGTCAGGAGGAGGTAATTTGGGGGTACAAAAATGAACTGTTAGGGTTTGCAAAGTTTTTTTCCCAGCCCTGTGTACAGCCCCATTGTACAGATGAGGAGACTGAGGCTTAGGGAGGTGTGCAGGGAGCCTGTGGCTCTACAGGTGCCCACCCCCAGGCCCGAGGTCCGGCCTCAGGTGGCTCCTGACTCTGGGGTTCCTCCCAGGCCTGGGAAATTCAATTCAGCGTGCATTGATTAGGGTGTTAATTTGAGGGTTCTAAGTAGTCCTAAGGCTGTGTTTCCTGGTCAAAGTTTCTCTGCTGAGTTAGAGGAAAAGGGGCTTTGTTGGCAGGGCCGAGTCCCCCGGGGGGGGGCCGTGGAGGGGGTGCTTCTGCCCTTCCAGGCCGGACCTCGCCCTCACAGCCCCCCTCCACACCCCAACCCACCTCGATGCCATCCTTGCTGACGGCAAACTCGTCGAAGCCCAGCAAGGCGGCTTTGATGACATGGATGGGGGGCAGTGCCGTGAGGCCGATGTTGATGGCGTTGCTTCGTTTGGGGTCCAGCACCGTCGTCATTGTCCTTCGGCCTTCAGCAGCTTTCTGTCAGGGTCGTAGCAGGGTGGGTGAGAGGGGCGAGGGCCGGGGAAGGGGCATCCCTTGCCCTGGCAAACCCGAGGGCACAGAACGAGGCTGTGCCACGGAAAGGAGGCCGGCTTTGCGGCCAGAGGCCTGGGCTTCAGTCCCAGCTCCGCCAGACTCCGTGTGACCCGGGCCGTGTCACTTCCCTTGGCTGGTGATTGTTCACAGACTCTAGACCAAGGGGTGGCGAGCCTTCTTCTGCCAAGGGCCACGCAGAATTACCAGCGTAAGAGCTCAAGCGGTGGGAAGTTGTGCCCAGCTCCCTCGCCGCCTGCGGGCACCTTGGCAGGGCCTCGCTCGGCCCTTGGGCCCCTGCTGTGTGACCTCGGGCCCCGCTCTGTGACCTCGGGCTCTCTGGTCTGTGACCTCAGACCCCCGCTCTGTGACCTTTGTCCCTCGCTCTGTGAGCTTTGTCCCCCTCTCTGTGACCTCTGTCCCCGCTCTGTGACCCCTGGTCCCCACAGGGATGGACAGCGTGGCTGGCTCAGGGTGGGGAGGCGCGGGCTGAGCCCTGCACCGCCCCCCCGCCCCCCCCCGGCTCCCAGGAAGGCCGGCCTCCGAGGGGGGCTCGGGGAGGTACCTTGTTGGACATCACGTCCTTGGCCCTTGTCTCAAACAGGTGCTCCAGCTTTGCCGTGTCCACGGCCACGGGCTCCAGGGAGGCCCAGAGGGTGGGGCTGGGCCCAAACCGGCCGGTGCCTCGGACGCCCTTGCCGGGCTTCAGCTCCCGCCAGAACAGCTTCACGGTCTTCCTCTTAGGAGGGGGGGCGGGGCCGTCGATGGCAGAGGGACCTGGGGGAGGGGGGGGGAGGCCCGGGAGGGGAGGAGGCGGGGGTGCCCCCCCAAGGAGAGGGGGCGGGGGCGGGGGTGGGGGGGGGGCTGCCCAGGGAGGGGCGGCGGGGCCGGGACATCTCCTCCAGCTCCCGGGGACTCGGTGGCCAGCAAGTCCTGGTCTTCGTCCTCCCCCAGGTCGGAGAAATCCAAGTCCCCGATGCGCAGTGCGGGGCGGGGGCTGAGCGGCTCGGGGGGGGCCTTGGCCTCTGGCGCTGCGACCTCTGCCTCCAGGCCCCGCTGGGCCAGGCTCAGGCTCCGCGGCAGCGGGCTCCTCGGGCTGCCAGGTGTGCGGGGAGGGGGCTCTGGCTCTGGGGGGCTCCACAGCTCTCGGGGGTCTGCGCAGGCAGGAAAGAAGGTCATTCCCATGGTAAATCCTCAAGTCAAAGCCCCCCTCCACCCCACCACCTCCTCCTCCTACTACAGAGGGCATTCAGAGAACCGGTGTGGAGAAATGACCCTGCGGCTGTCCCCAGCCCCCCCCACCTGGGTGGCCATCCATCACTGCCCCCCCATTGTCCCCAGCCCCCCCCACCTGGGTGGCCATCACTGCCCCCCCCCTTGTCCCCAGCCCCTCCTCACCTGGATGGCCATCACTGCCCCCCCATTGTCCCCAGCCCCCCCCACCTGGGTGGCCATCACTGCCCCCCCATTGTCCCCAGCCCCCCCCCACCTGGGTGGCCATCACTGCCCCCCCATTGTCCCCAGCCCCCCCTCACCTGGGTGGCCATCGCTGCCCCCCCATTGTCCCCAGCCCCCCCTCACCTGGGTGGCCATCAGACTCATCCAGCACGGCCCCGGCGAGGGCCTCGGCCCGACCCTGGGCCAAGGCGGCCTGCTTCTCGGTCTCAGCTGCCGCCACGTTCTCCAGGAAGCGGGCTCTGCAGGAGAGCTCCCATTGGTGCCAGCACTCGGGCCCTGCCCTCCTCAGCGCTGGCGCTCGGGCCCACCCCGGCGGCCCGCAGCAAGCCTCCTCTGCTGCAAGCCCGAGGCCTCCTTCCCAGGGGCGGGCTCTCCCAAACACAGGCAGCCCCTGCCCACGCACGGGCACACACAGCCCAGCAACAGCAGCCCATGCGCTGAGCGGGAGCGGGGCTGGGGCTCGTGGGGCCACGTCCTAACTGATCTGGGCCAAGTCACCGAGCGCTAGGCCTCCCTGTCCTTAAAATGAAGAGCTCTGGGACCTCGCCAGGCTTCCTCCCAGCTTCCAGGACCTTGACTAGGGGGCTGCCCGCCCTCTCCCTCACTTACTGAGGACTCGAGACCACCATGGCCGCCCCCTGCCCCCAGCCCGGACTACCCCTGGCTCCTGGTGGGGAGGCCGCTTGGCCGGGCCCCCCAGGGGGTTCTGCATTGAAACGGCCGTATCTGAGGCCCGCAGCCTGCCTGGGCCCGGGGACGAGGAGGAGGGCTTGGCGGTGGCCACAGGCCCTCGGAGGAAGCCCTCCTTCAGCCTCCCTGCTCCAGGCAGTGCTGCTCTCTGGCCTCCCTCATCCCTCAGTCTCTTCCCTCTCCAGGCCCTCCCTGGTCTCCCTCAGCCACAGAGAGGCCTCGGGCCTTAGTCCTCATCTCGGGGTCAGGCTAGCTCCGGACGGGACTATCACTGAGGGGCCCACTCTGGCCCCGGGGTCTTTCCCAGCTGGGGAGCGTTAGTTATTCTGTCTGCGGGCCCTTTCTGGGCCAGTCCAGGCTTTCTGAGGAGTGAGGGTGGGACCCGAGGGGGAGAAACGGCTGCTCCCGCACTGAGGAAGCGGCTCTGAAGCAGTGAGCACAAGTCCCGAGCAGGGCCGGGCGAGGCCAGCCCCACTGTACTTACTCCAACCTGCTCAGCACAGGTGGGACCCTCGGGACCCCCGCCTCGGCCGGGCTCTCAGGGGCCCTAGGGGGAGAGAGGCGTTCACCCGGCAGCACTCCTCCCCCCCAGTCCGCACTAGCTAAGTCCCTCTCAGGGACCAGGGAACTCTCACCCCCTCCCAACCTCCCCCCTGCCCCGGATCCCCAGGAGACGAGGAGGGAGGGAATGGAGGACAGAGAGGGAGAAGCTGCTGAAGTCTGGGAGAGAAGGGCGAAGGAGGAGGAGAGGGAGAGGAAATGGAGGGTGAGGAGGGAGAGCCGAGCAGCAGACAGTGGTCCCAGGGAGGCCGGAGGCTCTGCTCACTCAGTCACTTACCAAGGAGGAACAGTGTGATGGAGTCTGGAAAGAGAGAGAAAAGTTGGGCAGGGCACGGCCGGAGGTGCCCAGAGAGGGCACAAAGCTGGGCTGGCACAGGAAGAGAGCGAAAGGGACAGGCAGAGAGGGGCCCGGGGCTGGCAGTGCAGGGGTCAGCTTGGACCTCCCCCAGAGAGCGGGCTGTGGGCCAGTGGGCCACGAGGTTGGTGTCCCATCCCAGACTTACTTATAGATGCTCCTTTCACCCGGTGCATCTGGAGGGGGGGCTGCAGTGGGGCTGGGAAACAGGACCACCGAGGAACTGAGGCAGGGGGCTGGGCCTAGAGGGCTGAGTCAGGACCCTCGGTCAGTGAGGGCCCCTGGCCTCCCTCCTCCCCAAACAGAGCCCTCTCACCACGAGCCCCCCATCCCAAGCCTTGGACTCCTCAGTTCTCTCCCAGGCCATCACCCCTGCAATGACCACTCTCCCTTCTTTCCCCTCCCAGCCCTTTGGTGAACCAGCACAAATTGACACTGCGCTCTCTCTCTTGAGTCCCTGGGTCCCTTGTCACTTTTCCACCTATGCCCTGCCAAGACTCAGCCTGGCATCATGCCCACCATCAGATGCCTTCACCCCTACACACATGCTGATGAACGAAGGGGGAAAGAATTATTCTGACTGGGTCCGCTACAAATGTATGTCACCGCCGGACCCTCACTCTACCAGGCGATCCTGCTGGGCCTTCCTCATCAGCTCACCACTCTCCAGAGACTCTCCCAAACCTCTTCAGCCTTCTCCAGGCCCCCCAGCTTAGAATCTTGGTACTGGAGCCCTTCACTGTGAGCTGCCTCTTCTCTCCATCCTCTCACTCACTTGTGCCATTCTCTCCCCCTTCACCCCATGAAGAGATGGTCTTATTCCTTAGATAGACTACTTGTCCAAAAGATCCTGTTCCATCCCATTTCCTCCAACATAGACTCCCTCATTGTCCACTGGCTCCTGTCTATAAACATACCAGTGTCTCCATCTTCAAAAAATCCTCGATTTTTGTAATCGTATTCATATAGTTCCTGGGTTTGTCCTGGTAGGTACATTTCTCCCCATCCCCTCACTTAAATCTTGCATCAATATCCATTAGAGAGATTGGTGTGTAATTTTCTTTCTCTGTTTTATCTCTTTTCCTCACTTGATTTTTGTAATTGTGTTCATATAGTTCCTAGGTTTATCTTGGTAGACAGACTTCCAAGTATTTTATATTGTTTAGTTATTTGCTAGTTTTTTATTTAGAAATCTTGCATCAATATTCACTGGAGATTGGTGTGTAATTTTCTTTCTCTGTTTTAACTCTCCCTCACTTGATTTTTGTAATTGTGTTCATATAGTTCCTAGGTTTATCTTGGTAGACAGACTTCTAAGTATTTTATTTTGTTTAGTTATTTTAAAGGGAATTTCTCTTCCCATCTCTTGCTACTGGGCTTTGTTGATCATACAAAGAAATACTGATGATTTATGTGGGTTTATTTTATATTCTGCAACTATGCTAATGCTGTTAATTATTCCAAGTAATTCTTTAGTCGATGCTCTGTGGTTCCCTAAGCATATTACCATGTCATCTGCAAAGAGATAGTTTTGTTTCTTCATTTCTTTTTCTTCTCTTATTGTCATAGCTAATATTTCCAGTATAATATTGAATAACAGTGGTGATAATGGGAACACTTCTAGCTTATCCCCATTACAGACAATGCTTCCTGGTAGTTTTAGAATAGGACTGCTTATCATTTTAAGGAACACTCCTTTTATTCCTATGATCTATAGTGCTTTTTATTAGGAATGGACATTGTGTTTTGTCCAAGTCAGCATCTCTTGAGATAATCATAGGATTTCTATTGGTTTTGTTATTAATATAGTCAATTATGTTGATGGTTTTCTAAAACTGACCCAGTCCTGCATCTCTGATATAAATCCCATCTGCTCATGGTGTATAATTCTTGAGACATATAGCTGTAACAGCATTGCTTGTTTTTTATTCAAAATCTTGCATCAATATTCATTAGAGAGATTGGTGTGTAATTTTCTTGCTCGGTTTTAACTCTTCCCCTCACTTGATTTTTTGCTAACTAGCATCCTATGCTATTTTGTGGCTAAACTCCTAAAGAAACACATCTATCACAACTGCCTCTACTTCCTCTCCTTCACCCCCTGCAAACTGACTTCTGATCTCATCATTCCACTGAAGTTATCAGTGGTTTTCTAATTTCCAAATCCATTCATTTTTTCTCATTCCTCACCCTCCTTGACCCTTCTGAAGTCTACCCTGGTTGATCATTCTCTCCTCCATGATTCCCTTTTTTTCCCCTCCAGATTTTCAGGGTGCACTCTCACCTGGTTCTCCTACCTATTTGACCTCTACTTGGTCTCTTTTCCCTCCATACTCCTTCACTTGATGATCTCATTAGCTCCCATGAATTTCATTTTCATTTTGAGGATGATGATTCTCAGATCTACTTCTTTGCTGACCTCCCATCCCACATCTCCAGCTGCCTTTCAAGACATCTTGAACTTAATATATCCAAAACTGAACATCTTCTTCCCTCTAAAACTTCTCTCTCTCTCTCTCTCTCTCTCTCTCTCACTCACTTTCTCTGTCTCTCTCCTTTTCTCTCTCTGTCTCTCTCTCATTAAAGCTTTTTATTTACAAAACATATGCACAGATAATTTTTTAACATTGCAAAACTTTCTGTTCCAAATTTTCCCCTCCTTCCCCCCACCCCCTCCCCTAGATGGCAGATAATCTAATACACATTAAATAATAAAACCTCTCTCTTTTCAGATTTCCCTATCACTGTTGAGGGCACTACATGTTCTCCCAGTCCTCGAGACTCCCAACCTAGGAGTTATCCTGGACCTAACTCCTCATCCCTAAGCTCAAGGCCTCTGCACCATCTCCTAAGTATGCCCCGTTTTCTCCTCTGACACCCCCGGTAAAATCCCTCACCCCTTCATGCTGGGACTGCTGCAGAAGCCTCAAGTCTCTCCCTGCTCCAATCCATCCTCCATTGGATCTCTAAAGTCATTGTCTTAAAGCTCCAGTCCAACCATGTCAGACTCATTGGATAAGCTCCAGGGTTACCCCAGCTGTTTTCAGAATCAAAGTCCGCTGTCATTCAAAGCCCTTCATAACCTCTCTCTCCATCCCTTCCAGGCTCCTCAAACCCCCTCCACAGACACATACTCCAAACTCTGCGGATTCTGGCCGTGGCTGTTCCACAAACAAACCTCCCCCATCTCTCGGTTCTCAGCATTTGTTCTGTCTCCCATCCCTGGAAGGTTCTCTTTCCTCATCTCTCCCTGCTGGCTCGAGGAAAACCCTGTCTTTTAGAAGAAGTCCTTCCCCACCTCTCTTAATTATCATCTCTTGTCTGTCCTGCAACGGCTGGATTGGTATGTGTGTCTCCCATTAGGGCTTTCTTTGGCCTCTCTATGCATGCACTCAATCAGCCGAGCAGTATTTATTAAGCACCTGCTATGTGCCAGACACTACGTGCTAAGGACAGTCTCTGTCCTCTGGAGAGCTCACAGTCTTAGCCAGCCCAAAGGAGCCAAACAGAAACGAAACAGAAAAGCATTAAGATTTGAGAGGGCCCTAGAACAGTAGGCAGACTGAGGAAGGAGGCTTTAATGAACCTCATTCTTGCCGGCAGACTGGCAATGACCCCCACTTACCGAGGGGCAGCTTCCACAGGAGACTTGGGTGGGGGCAGGATTGGGCAGCTTGCCCTGGCAGGGGAGCTGACGTTGCCAGGCCCCGTGCCCTCCAGGGAACGCCGGCTCCTCTTGCCCTCCTCAGACGCCGGCTTCCTGCGCTCCCGCCGCACTCCTGGTATGCCCTCTTCGGGGTCCCCATCCTCTAGCCGTAGGGCACTCTGGAGAAAAAGAAGAGGCAGAATGATCTGGGAGCCCTGCTGCCTTTGTGCCCCTGGGGTCCCAATTCTGCGATCCTTACCTCATATAGGACGAGCTGGACCCTGAGGTCCGCGTCTGTGCCCGGGCTGCCCAGGTGCTTCTGCACGATGCCCTCCATGCCCTGCTGCTCCAGGGCATCCGTCATGTCGTAGAATGAGTCCTGGTCAGGAAGAGCTGCCAGCGTCTGTGAGCACCAAGCTAGTGGTGAGACAGGGCACCCTACGGGTAGGGACGCATGGGTGGGGATGGGAGGGAGGGTCTTCACCAGGCCTAGAAGCCCCCACCCCAGCCCCGGGCACCTTGTTGATCAGCGTCATGGTGAACACCAGCAGCTCCGAGTCGGCTCCATTCTTCTCTTCCAGGATGGACACGAAGGTGGCCCACGGGGAGGTACCTGGGGAGCAGGGGAGAGGAGAGGGCGTGGGAAGGCGGAAAGGGCCCCCGAGGAAGGCCCGGGGGCAGCAGCCAGGAGAAGGAGGAGGAGAGGGGAGGGTGTCTGACCAGTGGCATTGGCAACAGCGTTGACGGCGTGGATGAAGAGCCGGGCATTAGTCTCTGCGTATTCCACAAACACCAGCAGGAGCTTCAGGGAGGTCTTCACCACCAGGCGAGACTGGGGAGAAGGAGGCGTCCCGTAAGCAGGGCCCGAGGATTCAGGGGTGAGACCTCGTCGGCTGGGGCTGCGGGACCGGGAAAGCCAGCCCTGCGGGAGGCGAGGGGGCTTCTCTCATAGAAGCCGAGGAAGAAGGCGGGGGGGGGACCCAGGAAGGAGATGGGGGCGAAAGCACAAGGAGGCGCTTCTGGCAGCAAAGAGACTGTCAGTTAGTAGTGGTCAGGACTAGGAGAGCGCCAGGTTTCTCAGAATCTAAACCACTTAGAACTAGAAAGAACCTCAGAATCTAGAACGTTAGAACAGTTCTTGTGATCTAGCTCCATTTCTCCTCTGCCACTCATTGTAGTAATCAGACCTCAGATCCATCAATCAACAAGGATTTATTAAACACTGGCTCTATGCCAGAGCCTTTGTTAGGTACGGAGGCTGCAAATGCAATAAAAGAAACCGTCCCCACTCATAAGTCACGCCAACAAGCACTTTATTTTTTGATATAAGACATTTTTTAATACATTTCTTTAAAGTTTAATCTAGTTTTCAGTCCCACATTTTCTCTCCACTCTCTCTCCCATCCCAATCTGAGAAAGCAAGAAAAAATAAAGCCCCTATTGCAAATGCTTATAGTCAAGGAAGCCACATCCCTGCACTGGCCATCTCCATAAAAAATGTCTCCGTCTGCACTTCCCTCTCCAGGAGGAGAAGCATTTGTGAAGCCGCTGGGCTTAGCTGGGAACAGAAAGGGCTTTAATAGGAGACAAGAAGAATATCTGGAACATCAAGAGAATGGGCACAAAAAGGAGTTGGTGGGGTCAGGGAAGCCTTCAGATAGAAGGCAGTGTCTCGAAGGGGCTGAAGGTAAAGAGGGACGGCGTGCTGGGCATATGGTACAGCCAGTGCAAAGGCAAGGAGGCAAGAGTGTCCCATGTGAGGAACATTGAGAAAATCCAAACTTTGGCTGGACTGAAGAACGCAGGAGTGGGGAGTACTGGACAATGGGGCTGGAAAGTTTAGGAGCAGACTGTGAAAGTCCTTAAAGCGCCAAATAAAGCGCCAAAATGTATTTGATTCTAGAAGCAAGAGGAAATTACGTGAGCTTATTGAGTAAGGGTTAGACTGGCCCTTAAGGACAGTCATTTTGCAGCAGTATGGAGAATGGACCAATGTGGGGAGAGCCTTGGAGACAGGGACCATCTAGGCGAGAGGAGCATGAATTAAGGGGGTGACCATGTGAGTGAAGAGAAGGGGTCAGAGGAGTTAAATTAGGGAAAGGTAGCGAATCTGGTTTTGGACACGTTGAGTCTGACATGTGTGAAAGGCCTAAGGGACCGCTGATGATGCTTCACTGATGCTTAGGAGACTGGGGCTAGAAAAGCAGATCCAGAAGCCACTGCATGAGAATAATCAGCAACTCATGGGAGGTGATGAGGAACCAAGAACTAGGGGGCTTAGAATAGAGACTTGGGGAACATTCATGTTTAGGGGGGCATGATCTGGACAATAAAATAATATAGGGGGTAGTTAGACAAGTAAGGAAAGAAGCATAAGAAAAGCCAAGGGAAGAGTATCCAGGACAGGGTAGACAACAAGGTCATAAGCAGCAGAGGGGCTGCCAGCATCTGAAACTGTTGTACACCTGCGGATTTTGATCCCTGAAATTCCCTTCTGACCCTCACCTCTCTTCCTACTCTTTCTAGATTCATTCTCTTCCCTACAACCTTCAGTCCCACAGTCTTTCTCTGTATTCCCAGGCTACTCTTCTGGATTCATTTTCCTTCCTTTATATTTGTCACTTAGAATTAACCAGCTCAATAAGTCTCGCTGTCCTTCACCCTTGAACTTTCCATCTCCCTTATTTTTGGACTACTAATCCTCAATCCTAGTTCCCCCCTTTTCCCATCTATCATCTACCTTTTCTGCTTTTATCCTTAAACAATGACTTTGGTCTCAGGCAGCTAGGTGGCAGAATGGATAGAAAGGGTCATTTTTCTGAGTTCAAATCCAGCCTCAGATAATTCCTAGCCTGACAACTCTGACCTAATTAACCATCCCAGCCTTATTTCATGCTCTTCTCTTTCACACACTCCTTGTCCCCTGGACCAAGCTGGCCCTTGATCTTGTCTGGGCAAGTTACTTTACCCAGTTTGCCTCAGTTTTCTCATCTATAAAATGAGCTGGAAAAGGAAATGTCCAACCACTCTATTATCTTTGCCAAGAAAACCCCAAATGGGCTCATGAAGAGTCAGACAAAACTGAACGTAACTGAACTATAACAATGTTTTTTGAATTCAAATACCTAAGATATAGACTAAAAATGTATCATTTTTTTTTAGCATTTCTGCTTTATGCTGAGAAATTTTTAAAAATTCACACGCAGAAGTTACAATCAGTTTGTGTCTAATGTTGCCACTAGTCAGGACCTACTTAACTGTTGCTGGAGGATGCTGGAAGAAAGGGCTGACAGTGTCCACTACAGATTTGGATTATTCCACCTTCGCTGGGGACTCAATGTTCTAGGTGTTCATTGGTGACTCTAATACTTCTGGAGTTGGTAATGTAAGCAGAGAGAAAGAAACAGAGCTGAGAGATGTTGTGGAGACTTGTCACTGAGTGGAGAGGAGAGGAGAAGGAAGAATCAGGGATCTCAAGGTCTTGTATGTGTGGGTGTTCCTGAGAGCATGATGGGGTCATCAGTCCACATGGGGAAACTGGATGGAGAGACAGGCTTAGGAGGAAAGTAGGATGAATCCCATTGTGGTCATGCTTGAGGGGCTGTGGAGACCTGCGGCTGGCAAGGTCCAGCACCCTGATGGGCCATGCAGGTCCAGAGAGCTGGGGAGCCATTTGGGCAGAGAGGGAATGAATGATCACCGTGAGGAGGACCAAGGGTAGGGCCTGGGAGGATACCTGAGATCAGGGTAAAGCAGCACGGGAAGCCAGAGTGTCGTAAGAGACAAGAGTCGGAGGAGAGTAGGCTCCCAGAAGCCAAAATAAGAAAGAACAGCAGGGAGGAATGGGTGGTCAGCAGTCCGAAATATGGCCTAATTCCTCAGACTTCTCCTTCTCTACTCACTTTGCCATCCTCCTAGATCCGGCCCTTGCCATCTCTCTCCTGGGTGACACTCATCTCCCGATGTCTGTTTTCCCCCTTGCCCAACAACCAAATATAACTTTCCTAATCTATAAATGTGACCATGTCCTTCCTCTGACCAAAAAGCTTCAGTGGTTTCCTACTGCTTCCAAAATAAAATGTAAGCTCTTTAGCCTAACAACTCTGACCTTATTTCATGCTCTTCTCTTTCACACCCTCCTTGTCCCCTGGACCACTAGCTGGCCCTTGATCTTGTCTGGTCCACAATCACCTTTGTACATCCACATACGGTTCTCCTCTTGCTGGAGGATATTTCCTCCTCTTCTCTACCTGCTGAAATCCTTCTCTTGCTCTCAGGCTCAGTTGGATGTCAACTCAGAAAGGCTTCCTCCATTTCCCCAGCTAAAAGTGCTTTTTGTTTGCTCTAAAGACTTTTACAGCACTTTGTCTAGACTTCTCTTTTTCTTCTGTTACCTTCTACCTTTTACACAAATGACTGGAACCCACATGTTCCCTATAAGTCCTTGGAGGGCAGAATTTCCCTGCCCTCTAACTGTCTAATTTCACAATATCTTCCCTGCCTTGGACTGAAGGTAGGATGTCGGAGTTGGTAGCCCATAGACCACCAGGAGAGTTACCTGGAAAGGACCTGAGCTAGAGACGTGCCTTTATGAGGCCCTTCTCTCCTTTGGGGATGATTGAAGAGGAAGGAATGGCTCCTGTTCTGACCATTTGGCCTTTCCCACCTCCCAAATCCGTGATGTTCATGGATGTGCTTGTGGACTTCTGGGGTACTTGGACCATTCTCAGAGGGAGCAGGACTGCAGAACCCTAGTCTTCCTGGGCTTCCAAACCAGATGGCATCCATTGGCTGGAGTGAGGGGAAGCGCCTTGGATGGAAGTGGGGGAGATCCTAAGAAGAAGCTGGCCACCGGCTTCTCATTTTTCCTTCACTACCATGCCCCTTTTGGAACCTCTTCCCCCAGGCAAAGTTCCTGGAGGAAGAGGGACTTTCTTTTTTGCTTGTGTTTTTATATACCCAGAACTCAGCCCAGTGCTTGGCAAATATTCTGTGCTTCGAGCTGTGCTGGCTACTTGACAGATGAGGAAACTGAGGTGGGGGGGGAGAGGGGAGTTGTCCAGGGTCACAGAGTCGGTGCCAGAAGCTGAATCAGAACTCAGATCTCCTGACAGCCCTCACCACCACCTCCCTCACTTTTGTTCCTGCACGTTCAGGTTGGCAGCCTGGTGGAGGGCAGGGTACTCACCATGCTGGCACAGAGCGTGTAGAGCCACTGTACGGTTTCACTGTGTTCCACCACTCCCAGCATCCCATCCACGAACAGCATCACCTGGCCCAGGGCTGGGGGAGGGTTGGGGGCTAGTCAGTATGACAAGGGCCAGAGCGGGAGTCAGCCAGCCAGTCATTACTGAGCACTGACTCTGTGCCAGGCACTGTACTGAGCCCTGGAGACACAAGGAAAGGCAGAGCTCGCTGCCCCCGGTCTGATGGGAGAGAACACGCAGACACCTGCCCATACGTGCAGGGTGAGAGGAGGTAACCCCCAGGAGGGGAGGGGAGGGGAGGGGAAAGCCTGTTGGGGAAGGGGCGCTTTGGAAGGCAGCTGAGAGGGAGGCAGAGGCTGGAGGAGGGCGGTGGGCCAGCCGGGGGGAGGCAGAGGCTGGAGGAGGGCGGTGGGCCAGCCAGGAGGCCCTAAGACCGGCCGGAGGAGGGGAGGAGGAGGCTTAGAAAGCAAGAGATGCAGCAGGGGAGAAGGGCCGGAGGGGCCGGCTGACCTCGGAGGATGTAGCTCTGGTAGTTGTGGTCTGCCGCGGCCCCCACTCGGATCAGGCAGCTCAGGCCCTCAGAGTGCACGAATTCGGGGACCAGGTCCTTGTCCTCCTGCGGGGGGGGGGAGAGCTCAGGGGGAGCCCCTCAAGGGGTGCCCTGCCCCCTCCCCTGCCGGGCCCATGGACCCTCACCTGGAAGATCTGCTTCAGGGAGAAGAGCGAGCGCCGAAGCTCGGGGCCGCTGGAGCGATAGAGCTTCTCTGTAGGACAGACACGTGCTCAGTGGGCCCACCCTTCGAGGAGAACGGGGTGCCCTCTCAGAGCCCCCCGGGCAGCTGACCACAACTCACCCTGACACAGCCCCTGGGGGCTCTCTCCCATTAACTCCTAGAGGGCCTCTCCAGCCCCCAGGTCAGAGCCCTAGCTGGGCATCCGGGGCCCCACATCCTGCCTCTTATCTCCGCGGCCCAGGCTCCCCGCTCCCCCTTCCAAGGGAATGGAGAACTGTGATGGGGGGGGGCCGGAGTGCGAGACCCAGAACTCACCTAGGATGGCATGAACTCGGATGGAGAGCTGGGTACGCAGGATGAGGGTGGGCTTCCTCCCTTTGCTAGGCGAAGAGCACAGATTTAAAGCTGGAAGGGACCCTGGGCCTGCCTCACTGTATGGATGGGGAAGCTGAGGGCCGGGGAGATTATGGGCCAGAGCCAGGATTCGTCACCACATCACAGACACTGCCACTTGTCCAGGCCCGGCCTAACTAATCTCAGTCCTGAAAATCTGCCTCCCTCCCAATCCTCTCACACAGGGACTCCACATTCCCACCCAAGACCCCGGAAGAAGTCTTAGTCAGTTCTCTCCCCCTGAGGTCCCTGGTTCTGGGAGGGTGGGGTGAGAGATAAGGGCCCGGAAGGGCAGAGGGAGTTGGAGGGTTTGGGTAAACACGGGTATACCAAGCATTCCAATCCCGTCCCCTCCCTACCAGGGGTCCCGGCACATTAACTGCCCTGGACTGGCAGGGTCTTCCCCAGGGGACAGTATGGCATCCAGGGGTTCTTGGGAGAGAGCCACGGGGACAAGGGATGAGGCTTCCACCCTGCTTCTTTCCCTCCCTTCCCCCTCCCTCTATCCATAGAGGTAGAACGTTAAGAAGGGCGGTAGGTGAGCTGGCCAGTTGGGAAATGTCTAGGACTCAGGGCAGGTCCCAGGTAGGGGGAGGAGGTGGGAAGAGCATCCCTGAGGAATGAATCAGGCCCTTCCCCCTGGCCCAAGTCCCTCGGGGACAAAGCAGGGAGGGAATTTCAGGCCCTGGTGTGTATTGGGGAATGGGGCGGGTCAAAATCCTGGAAGGATTTCTAATTCCACCACTAACTTGCTATGTGATCCCATGATCCTCTCTTCCCTGGGCCTTTTCTGTAAAACGGAGGGGCTTGGATGAGGTAACTTAACAGACCCTTCCAATTCTGATGCTTATTTCTTATCTGTGTGATCCCAAGAAAATCATGTACTGCTGGCTCTTAGTTTCTTCATCTGTAAGATGGGAATGGGAAGGGGACTGCTTCCACCACCTGGTGCCCTGTGAACCTTAAGGCTCTGTGAAATGTGAAGTCATCATTCTTTATCTGTTTATTTATATTTGTGTGTAAGCACTGCTTCCTTAGGAGGGGGCAGAAGAAGAGAGGAATGAGCCTCTCCCCGGGCCTCAGGAAGGAGCAAGGAAGAGGCACAGAGGCCAGGGGCTGAGAGATCGAGTGTCTGGGCTAATGAAACCTTAGCCTGGCTTAGTGGGGTGTGTATGTGTGCATGTGTGAGAGAGAGAGAGACACAGAGAGAATGAGAGAAAGAGACAGAAACAGATAGCAAGAGACAGAGACAGAATGAGAGAGACAGACACAGAGACAGAGACAGAATAAGAGAGACAGAGACATAACAGACACAGAATGAGAGACAGACAGACACAGAGAAAGAGAAACAGACACAGAGACAGAGAGAATGAAAGAGAGAGAGAGAGAGAGAGAGAGAGAGAACAGAAATAGCAGGAGACAGAAACAGACAGAACAGAGACAGAATGAGAGACAGATAGACACAGAGAAAGAGAGACAGACACAGAGACAGAGAGAATGAAAGAGACAGA